>JAIGNY010000904.1:1032500-1037500 GCA_020152595.1 Chiridota heheva
CATAGGAAGGAGGGGGAGGGGAATAAGCTCAAATTTTTGATAAGTTCAAAAGGTCAAAGAGCTATTGACCTTTTTTTTATATATCATTTATCCCTATAGTTATGGAATGGTACGTGTGACGTGGGCATTAATGGTGTCATACAGTAGGGTACGATAAATGTGCAAAATTTCAGTGATTAGGATCAAGGGTCAGAGGTAAAATATGTGATTTTAGGGGTAATTATGTACTAATTTGTACATTTTTGCGGAATTCTAAACTAAGAAGTACAAGACCTATACCAATCCTATGTTGTACCTTGGTACATGAATTTGTGTCCCCGTAGACTCTGGGGTCAAAGGGTATGTTTGTACTCCCATGGGCAGTAAAATCCATCAACATGCCAAAGAAAGATAGTCAAGCCTGTCTCAACATCTACCTTTTGTACTCGAGCTTGCATGAGCAGTGCAATCCATCAAAAGTCACAGAGCTATACTGACCCTGATAACCATTTCTCCCACTATGCTGTACGCTTAAGGTGATAAGAGCAACTCCGTGGATAGTACAGTAAATATACCTTTATGAGCTTCACCCCACAGAGTTTGCTGATTTTAGGTAGGAAATCGCCCATTGAAAATAATAATGATAATAACGCACGCTGAAGCAAAAGTCAATGGGATTTAAAACGTGCTCAAAAAAAGTTGCTCAAAAATTCAGGGCAACTTCAATGTTTTATACAATCTCACCTGGAAATGAAAATTTAATTTGCTTGAGAATATTAAAAAAAATGGTAAAGAAATTAAATTTCCGGCCAATTTTGTTCCCGCGTACGTTAAAAACGATAACACGCAGTGCCACGCACAGAAATGCATCTTTACGAACGTGCACGAACGTGCACGATCGCTTGGGCGGGCGCATTTTAAATGTCTGACAGCGTACAGTGAAAAGATGCTGCGATAAGCGTGAATTGCGCTTGTGTACTTTTTTCTGGTACGCAGGTAAAGACAAAAATGAATATAAAATTGCGCAACACGTGCAAAAGTAGATTCTTTAAAATAGCCGGCGGATCTCTTAATCTTCGATTACATGAGTCGAGTACACTCGCTCGTGTCAATTGTACATTTAAACGATTCTCATGTTTTTCAACCATTTTGAGACGATTTCGCCAAAAACCCATCCTTTTTCTAATTTTTGGGAAACAATTTCGCGTAGATAGCCAGTGCACCAAGATTTTGAACATCCTAGCCTCAAGATAATCTAATTTTTGTAACATTTAGAGGTTATATAGTACTGTAGTACGGAAGCCTATTGCTGCCAAGAAAAAAAAATCAAAATACTTATCGATAATCTTTTCGTAATACATATGATACCTTAGTGAGATGAACCTCTCTCAGTATACTGCCAATACAGCCGATGCTCATAGCTACAGTACACAGTCATATTAAAGAGCTGTGTGGAAGCTCTTTGGTTATATCTTATATGACTTATGATACCAATGATGTTTCCTGGACGAAAGGCTATTAGCCTGATTCCAGACCTAGAAGTGTCAAGTAATTCGAGACTCTAGACCTTGAAGTGGAAGCGAAAAGCCCGATTACACCAGTGCTTATCCAGCCTGTTTAAACAGCTAAACAAATTTAGATTGCATGCTTCCACGACCTCCTTATTATCCCATAACTTGCAAATCCGATTGGAGAAAAAATTATGTCAAATGTTGGTGATTGAATGTGAATGAAGAATTTTCCTGTTTTTAAAATCTCTTGCAGTATTATCAAAGAGCTTCTACACAGCTCTTTGGTATTATTAGGAATAGGTAATACATTTGGAACTTCTGTATCATATATATTTATGACCATCTTATATACTTCAATCATATCACCTCTCGCTCTTCTGTAAGTTAATGTTGGTAGTTTAAGATTGTTAAGCCTGTCAGGATATAGCAGAATACGCAAATGTGGGATAAGTTTGGTGGCTCTCCTTTAAACATTTTCGATCAACTCAATGTGTTTCATTTTTGATGGGTGCCAGACACAGTTTGAAAATTCCAGATGAGGTCTTACAAATGCCTTGTAGAGTTAGACCAGGGAGTTGGCATAACTCCCTGGTTAGACTTTAGAGGTTTTGTCAAGATATGCAAATGATCTACGGATGAGTACAAGTACCATATTTGCCTTGTTGACTTTATCCTTGATGTGAGCCTCAAAAGTAAGCTTTGAGACAAAAGTTACTCCTAGATCCTTCTCATTAGTTACAAATTCAAGATTGTGATTCAACATCGTATAGTATAAATCACTTGAAGGAGAACAACGTGCAATTTCTAGGACGTTACACTTGTCTGGGTGAAATATCCATAGCCATTTAGAGACCAGTTTGCGAAGGAGCCCAGGTCAGCTTGCAAGATATTATGGTTTTGAGTTGACCTCATTGACCTATAAATCTTAGAGCCATCTGCAAAAAAAGTAAATTGAATATATATATATATATATATATATATATATATATATATATATATATATATATATATATATATATATATATATATATATATATATATATATATATATATATATATATATATATATATATATATATATGTATATATATATGTATGTATGTATGTATGTATGTATGTATGTATTTATGTATGTATGTATGTATATGTATGTATGAATATATATATAGATATGAATATATATATAGATATATATATATATATATATATATATATATATATATATATATATATATATATATATATATATATATATATATATATATATATATATATATATATATATATAGATATATATATATAGATATATATATATGTATATATATTCAATTTACCTTTTTTGCAGATGACTCTAAGATTTATAGGTCAATGAGGTCAACTCAAGACCATATTATTGCAAGCTGACCTGGACTCCTTGGCAAACTGGTCTCTAAATAACTGGTCTCTATTTCTATTCATTATATATATATATATATATATATATATATATATATATATATATATATATATATATATATATATATATATATATATATATATATATATATATATATATATATATATATATATATATATATATAATAGAATAGGATCGGATCCAAAACACTACCTTGTGGTATACCACTGGTCACTGTCACTGAATTAGTGGTACAACCGTTTATTATAACACTCTGTGACCTATTTATAAGAAAGGATCTGATCCAGCTATATAATGGATCCACAATACCATATAACTTTAGTTTATGAAGCAGACGTTTATGTGGCACCTTGTCAAAAGCTTTCATAAAATCTAGATGTACAATGTTAACCTTCTCATTATTTTCACATGCTAGGGATAAATCATCTAAAACCTTGAATAATTGTAGAGAAGTAGATCTCTTTCATGAAATTAAACTGTTTGAGGACTAATTAAATCGTTGTTATTAAGATGTTCCATCAAATGGTCTCTAAAAATCGATTCCATCATTTTACCTACAAGACTTGTTAGGCTCACAGGGCGATAATTTGACACTAAACATCTGTTGCCCGTTTTAAAAATAGGTGAGATATTTGCCACCTTCCAATCATCTGGAACCGTCATATTGTCTAAGGACAGTTGGGACATTGTAGTTAGGTATGGAGCAATGGTATCAGAACACTCATATAAAATCCTTGGATGGATACCATCTGGTCCCGCTGACTTAGAAGTATCTAAACATTTTAATTTTTCAAGTTCTGTATCATGTAATATGGAAATAGAACTAAGAGGAACTTAAAAACTTCTTTTCTCAAAAGTCAGGCAATTTAGTATCATTTTCAACTGTGAATACGCTCATGAAAAAAATGAGACAAGACCTTGGCTTTTTCAAGGTCAGATATACTTAATAATGGTTTACCATGCTCATCGACCTCACTGGTCTGCAAGTGAGCTATGCCCTGTTTGAAGTTTGTCTTAGATTTGGCATAACTCCAAAACTTTTTAGGGTTTGACTTAGCTTAAGATGCGATAAGTTTTTCAAGTTCAATCCGTACTTTTCTGGTCATAGCACGCACTTGATTTCTAACACGACAATACTCTTTTGTCTCAACATATCTCTGTCAACACCTCTTTTTCTTCCTTACTTTTTTCAGAATATCCTTGCCGAGAGAACTTGTGCCTTTCTGCTTCTTAAGACGATTTGGATCAAAAATTGGAACATATTTATCAATACAATCAGACATATCTTTAAAAACTTTCCAGCAAAGGCTAACATTGCTTGATGTACATGTAAGAAATAACGTATCAGAGAACTCATTATTCATGTCTGCAAAATGACCTTTATCATACAGGGGTAATGCAAAGAAGTATTGCTATTATGATTAACACAGCAATTCACTTGAAGTTTAATTTTTCCATGATCACTCTTACCAATGCCACATTAAATACCTATCTTAGAAATTAAATACTCGTGACTTGTAATGACAAAATCTAAAATATCAGCTCTTAGCTCCACTCCAAATCTGCGGTTGGGAAGTCCATCAATTAATATAAGAAGCAGTTACGTAAACACTCGATAAATCTGTTATTATAATTATCAGGATTATCATGAGTACTACAGTACACCAGCTAGACCAATTTACATCTGAAAGGTTGAAGTCTCCTACAATACATAGACTACTAAATTTAGTAGAAACAGAGTGAAGTGACTTGATTAGACTATCATTATTCAACTTACTACAGCTGGGACTCCTATATATATATATGTATATATATATATATATATATATATATATATATATATATATATATATATATATATATATATATATATATATATATATATATATATATATATATATATATATATATATATATATATATATATATATATATATATATATATATATATATATATATATATATGTATATATATATATATATATATATATATATATATATATATATATATATATATATATATATATATATATATATGTATATATATATATGTATATATATATATATATATATATATATATATATATATATAT
>JAIGNY010000904.1:1042500-1080000 GCA_020152595.1 Chiridota heheva
AAGTTTTTTCAGGACCTCTATCCTTGGTCTTCGTTTTAGAGTTTTTTCAGGACCTCTATCCTTGGTCTTCGTTTTAGAGTTTTTTTTTTCGGCTGTTAGGTTCCTCTATGCTTGTTCTTCGTTTTATAAATTTTTTAGGTTCTCTCTTCGGTCTTCGTTTTAGACCCATCCTAAAAATATAAAATGTAAAATTTTTTACATATAATATTAAATTGTTGAAATATTAAATCATAAAAATTACACTAAAAAAATGTTTTAAAATTCATAAAATGGGTCATTAAGAATTTCAGTTTACAGAAGATTTAACATGTGAATTTGATTATATAGGGTTTTTTTTATAATCATATTGATTCTTTTTTTGGAATGTAATTTCAACAGAAGGATTATCTTTTTAAAATTAGATTCTCTGCAACCTGTCAACAAGAAAAGCGATTCCTTTTACAAAGCATTCTGGAATGGTATGCCTTTCCTCAGCAACAGTTAGAAATGAAATTATATTCTTAAAATCACGCATCGTGAAATTTTGAATAATCTGTACACATGATCTCAAAATGTTTAGTTATTCTGTTCTTAGACTGGTACAAAATATACTCGAACTTAAAGGTTTTATCATATTGTCATAGATTTCAATGGGGCAAATAATTTAACTTCCGTGCTACATTGGGCTCATTTACAAGTTACTTGCACTACAGTCGATCGATTTCGTCAAGTATACCAGTATACATGGTATACGCCTATTTTTAGGTAAACAAATATTTCATTTGGGCTCAAAGAAATTCGAAATGTTCAAGTAACATATTCGAAAAGTTGAGTGAAATATTAAAAAAGTTGAGGCAATATTCGGAAAACTAAAGGGAACGTTTCAGAAATTTTACGAATTTTCACCACAATTAACAGATTAAGAACTTTTAAATTTCCATTTATCAGATATTTAGAATGTTTATGCAAGTTTCAGAATTTCCCATGCTTCCTCACACTCTTACGCCACTGCATTAACCCGGATGATGCTATTATTTTGATATTTCAGAGAGGGTGGGGAATTGGGAGGGGAGGCTGCAGTCGGCATCTCAAAGGGGCCGGGTAAAAATTAGTAAAGAATACAAAATTGAATACGTGCATCTCCCCACTCAAAACATAGCCAGTACAGTCTACGCGATTGATATCTACCCTCTTACCCCTCCCACCGATCGGTTCTGATGTTACTGTAACACCAGTCTCATAGTTATTTTCATACAACATTTGAGGCCAGCATCAAGAGTGGATCCAGAAAGTTACGTAAGGGGCGGATATACATGGGCCTACGGGACCCGAACATGGTGCAAGGACAATTATATCGATAAGATGTTGATAAATTATCCAGCCCTTTTTTAAATCTATAGTTGTGTTATAACATGGATAACACGTGATGGTATGCCAGTAATCCATGATACAAAACGATGTAAGATTACAGATGTGGGCTTGTCAATACTGCAAGTTATTATGGCATCGGGCAGTCAGGTCTCATAATTTTAGACATTTTTCATATACTGAATAATTTTCATGAAAATCGGTTTTTACCGTGGGCAGGTGGGTGCATAATTGTAATATTGCCAAAAAACCAGTCATATTTTAAATTCATTAAAGTCGTTTTAACAGCCGTTATTCCAAGGTACGGTATATTCCAGTATTCCATACAAAACGTGAAAAAAACAAAAATGTAATAATTGGATATTATATTTTGGGCATAGATTTAAAGATGGAATTTGGTTAAGAGCATTTACGAACTGTCGCCTTTTACGTGCTAAGTCAATGGGATTACCTACGAAATATTTCTCCAGTGGAATTATTTCAAAAATTTAAGTGTATTTCTTTCATAAATTTATTTACCTACGAAACATATCTCATGTAATAATTGGATATTATATTTTGGGCATAGATCTAAAGATCGGATTTGGTGTCGGGGTCAAATCCCTACCCATTCGGCCGTAAGGGGGGTCGAAAGCGGCAACACATTTTCGAGCTGTCGCTTTTTACGTGCTAAGTCAATAGGAGTTCATTTTCAATTTTTTGAATTTTATTTCCTTCATAATTTTTTTTTTTCTTCAAATATTCTAGATATAGTTATTGAAAGGTGTTCTCTGGGCATAGATCTAAAGATCTGACTGGGTGTCGGGGCCAAATCCCTATCCGTTGTGCCATGAGGGGCGTCGGAAGCGGCAACACATTTTCGAGCTAGCACTTTTTTACGCCAAGTCCAGTGGAATTATTTCAAAAATAATTAAGTATATTTCTTTCATAAATCTATTTACCTACAAAATATTTCTCATGTAATAATTGGATATTATATTTTGGGCATAGATCTAAAGATCGGATTTGGTCTCGGGGTCAAATCCTTACCCATTCGGCCGTGAGGGGAGTCGAAAGCGGCACCACATTTTCGAGCTGTCGCTTTTTACGTGCTAAGTCAATAGGAGTTCATTTTCAAATTTTTGAATTTTATTTCCTTCATAAATTCATTTTTTTTCGAAATATTCTAGATATAGTTATTGGAAGGTGTTTTCTGAGCATAGATCTAAAGATCTGACTGGGTGTCGGGGCCAAATCCCTATCTATTGTGCCGTGAGGGGCGTCGGAAGCGGCAACACATTTTCGAGCTAGCACTTTTTTACGCTGTCCAGTGGAATTATTTCAAAAAATTTAAGTGTATTTCTTTCATAAATCTATTTACCTACGAAATATTTCTCATGTAATAATTGGATCTTATATTTTGGGCATAGAAATATTCTAGATATAGTTATTGAAAGGTGTTCTCTGGGCATAGATCTAAAGATCTGACTGGGTGTCGGGGCCAAATCTCTATCCGTTGTGCCGTGAGGGGCGTCGGAAGCGGCAACCCATTTTCGACCTAGCACTTTTTTACGTTGTCTAGTGGAATTATTTCAAAAAATTTAAGTGTATTTCTTTCATAAATCTATTTACCTACGAAATATTTCTCATGTAATAATTGGATCTTATATTTTGGGCATAGAAATATTCTAGATATAGTTATTGAAAGGTGTTCTCTGGGCATAGATCTAAAGATCTGACTGGGTGTCGGGGCCAAATCTCTATCCGTTGTGCCGTGAGGGGCGTCGGAAGCGGCAACCCATTTTCGACCTAGCACTTTTTTACGTTGTCTAGTGGAATTATTTCAAAAAATTTAAGTCTATTTCTTTCATAAATCTATTTACCTACGAAATATTTCTCGTGTAATAATTGGATATTATATTTTGGGCATAGATCTAAAAATCGGATTTGGTATCGGGGTCAAATCCCTACCCATTCGGCCGTGAGGGGGTCGAAAGCGGCAACACATTTTCGAGCTGTCGCTTTTTACGTGCTAAGTCAATAGGAGTTCATTTTCAATTTTTTTGAAATTTATTTCCTTCATAAATTCATTTTTCTTCGAAATATTCTAGATATAGATATTGGAAGGTGTTCTCTGGGCATAGATCTAAAGATCTGACTGGGTGTCGAAGCCAAATCCCTATCCGTTGTGCCGTAAGGGGCGTCGAAAGCGGCAACACATTTTCGAGCTGTCACTTTTTACGTGCCAAGTCAATAGAAGCTCATTTTCAATTTTTTGAATTTTATTTTCTTCATAAATTCATTTTTCTTCAAAATATTCTAGATATAGTTATTGCAAGGTGTTGTCTGGGCATAGATCTAGAGATCTGACTGGGTGTCGGGGTCAAATCCCTATCCGTTGAGCCGTAAGGGGCGACGGAGCGGCAACACATTTTCGAGCTGTCACTTTTTACGTGCCAAGTCAATAGAAGCTCATTTTCAATTTTTTGAATTTTATTTCCTTCATAAATTCATTTTCCTTCAAAATATTCTAGATATAGTTATTGCAAGGTGTTGTCTGGGCATAGATCTAGAGATCTAAATGGTGTCGGGGTCAAATCCATATCCGTTGAGCCGTAAGGGGCGCCGGGAGCGGCAACACATTTTCGAGCTAGCACTTTTTTACGCTAAGTCCAGTGGAATTATTTCAAAAATTTAAAGTGTATTTCTTTCATAAATTTACTTTCCTACGAAATAGTTCTCATGTAATAATTAGATATTCTATTTTGGGCATAGATCTAAAGATCGGATGTAGTGTCGGGGTCAAATCCTTACCCATTCGGCCGTGAGGGGGGTCGAAAGCGGCAACACATTTTCGAGCTGTCACTTTTTACGTGCTAAGTCAATGGGAGTTCATTTTTCAATTTTTGAATTTTATTTTTTCTCATATATTCATTTTTCTTCAAAAAATATTCTAGATATAGTCATTGCAAGGTGTTGTCTGGGCATAGATCTAGAGATCTGACTGGGTGGGGTCAAATCCTATCCGTTGAGCCGTGAGAGGCGTCAGGAGCGGCAACACATTTCGAGCTAGCACTTTTACGCTAAGTCCAGTGGAATTATTTCAAAAATTTAAAGTGTATTTCTTTCATAAATTTACTTTCCTACGAAATAGTTCTCATGTAATAATTAGATATTCTATTTTGGGCATAGATCTAAAGATCGGATGTAGTGTCGGGGTCAAATCCTTACCCATTCGGCCGTGAGGGGGGTCGAAAGCGGCAACACATTTTCGAGCTGTCACTTTTTACGTGCTAAGTCAATGGGAGTTCATTTTCAATTTTTTGAATTTTATTTTTCTCATATATTCATTTTTCTTCAAAATATTCTAGATATAGTCATTGCAAGGTGTTGTCTGGGCATAGATCTAGAGATCTGACTGGGTGTCGGGGTCAAATCCCTATCCGTTGAGCCGTGAGAGGCGTCGGGAGCGGCAACACATTTTCGAGCTAGCACT
Source organism: Chiridota heheva (assembly GCA_020152595.1). Taxonomy (NCBI): domain Eukaryota; kingdom Metazoa; phylum Echinodermata; class Holothuroidea; order Apodida; family Chiridotidae; genus Chiridota; species Chiridota heheva. The sequence goes on from JAIGNY010000904.1 coordinate 1,047,323, forward strand.
TTTTTACGCTAAGTCCAGTGGAATTATTTCAAAAATTTAAAGTGTATTTCTTTCATAAATTTACTTTTCTACAAAATATTTCTCATGTAATAATTAGATATTCTATTTTGGGCATAGATCTATAGATCGGATGTAGTGTCGGGGTCAAATCCTTACCCATTCGGCCGTGAGGGGGGTCGAAAGCGGCAACACATTTTCGAGCTGTCACTTTTTACGTGCTAAGTCAATGGGAGTTCATTTTCAATTTTTTGAATTTTATTTTCCTCATAAATTCATTTTCCTTCAAAATATTCTAGATAAAGTCATTGCAAGGTGTTGTCTGGGCATAGATCTAGAGATCTGACTGGGTGTCGGGGTCAAACCCCTATCCGTTGAGCCGTGAGGGGCGTCGGGAGCGGCAACACATTTTCGAGCTAGCACTTTTTTACGCTAAGTCCAGTGGAATTATTTCAAAAATTTAAAGTGTATTTCTTTCATAAATTTACTTTCCTACGAAATATTTCTCATGTAATAATTAGATATTCTATTTTGGGCATAGATCTAAAGATCGGATGTAGTGTCGGGGTCAAATCCTTACCCATTCGGCCGTGAGGGGGGTCGAAAGCGGCAACACATTTTCGAGCTGTCGCTTTTTACGTGCTAAGTCAATGGGAGCTCATTTTCAATTTTTCGAATTTTATTTTTCTCATAAATTCATTTTCCTTCAAAATATTCTAGATATAGTCATTGCAAGGTGTTGTCTGGGCACAGATCTAGAGATCTGGCTGAGTGTCGGGGTCAAATCCCTATCCGTTGGGCCGTGAGGGGCGTCGGGAACGGCAACACATTTTCGAGCTAGCACATCTTGGCCGGACTTCAAATATTTTTTAAGAGTTTACTCACACAATAGATTTAACATTGGAGATCTCGGATCTAACCTATGTAAGCGCTGTAGCCCTACCTGGTTACAACTGCCATCCACGCTGGCCGCAATACCAAGTGTAGGCCCGATTGTTTCTGAATAATCGCAAAATCAGATGTCGTCAGGCCAACGCAATTAGCACAATGCCAAAATTTCGAAAATATGTTCGCAATTTCGAAAAGTTGGCTGAAAACTTTTCGTTATTTCAAAAAGATGACCCGAAAATTTTCGTAATTTGAAAAGTTGCCCAAAAACTTTTCGTATTTACGAAAAGTTGATTCAAAACTGTTCGTAATTTCGAAAAGTTGACCCAAAACTTAACAATTGCACAGAGAAGTCAACGGAGATTTTCACGTCTAGCTACCCAGGTACTTCGCGCGTGGATTGAATTCTTGTTGATTTTGTAACTTGTTTGCTTGTCTGGGATGATTTTCTTCAGTTACGTAACAAGACATAGACGATAGCAAGATGGCCCAAACAAGACTCAGCTTGGGATTAATAGGTATTGCAGGAATTGGATCGTGGTTTCTAATGAAATATGTTTCGCCGTCTACAGAAGACAAGATTAAAGTAGGTTTTCCTTCTCCTTTCAAACTTAAAAGTAGGTTTCCCTTCTCTTTCAAACTTCTCTTTTTATCAGTACCATTTCCGCGAATAATTCAATTGCCACATCTGGACTTAGTCTGATCAACTAATGGACTCAAATTGAAGAGTTTCAAATGAACTGGATTGTAGGTATGTAAGTCATACTATCAAAAAGGCTAGAATATTGTCTTCAGTAGGCTTAAGGCTTATAGACTTTCAGTTCTAAATTCTAGCCTACTTACTGTAGCCTGTAGGACTATAGGGAGTAAACTATTTTAAAATTTGAGTTGAATTTTTAAACGTGATAGAAGTGATAATAATAATTAGCAATGTTTGCATCTTGATTTTGGGAAGTAATAAAATTATGGATGTAGGCCTACCATATACTTCCCGGATGCTATTTTGTCCTGGTATTCCTCTTAAAAAATGTCATCTGTAGCCTATCATACCAGATTCAGCATATCATAAACACAAAGTGCACAGTTTGAAGTGACTGTTCTGTATCGGCCAAGTTTGAAGAAAGGTTATGAAATATGGCAAAAATTGCATATTGCTGCAAGATCAAATGGAATTTTTGTTTGTTTGTTATACTGTACGTGATGAAAGAACTGATCCAACGAAAGAAAAGTGGCAAAAATACTTGTCTTGCTGTTCAATGTACATGTAATAGATCTATAACTTACTGCCAGGTCTTGTACTCCATGAAAAAAGGCTTGTGCTTGTCCTTCGAGCGTGTCCTTCGAGCGTGTCCTTCGAGCGTGTCCTTCGAGCGTGTCCTTCGAGCGTGTCCTTCGAGCGTGTCCTTCGAGCGTGTCCTTCGAGCGTGTCCTTCGAGCGTGTCCTTCGAGCGTGTGCTTCGAGCTTGTCCTTCGAGCTTGTCCTTCGAGCGTGTCCTTCGAGCGTGTCCTTCAAGTCCTTGTGTCCTTCGAAGCCAGTGTCCTTCGAGCGTGTCCTTCGAGCGTGTCCTTCGAGTCTTCGAGCTTGTGCTTCGAGCGTGTCCTCGAGCGTGTCCTTCGAGCGTGTCCTTCGAGCGTGTCCTTCGAGCGTGTCCTTCGAGCGTGTCCTTCGAGCTTGTGCTTCGAGCTTGTGCTTCGAGCTTGTGCTTCGAGCTTGTGCTTCAAGCTTGTGCTTCAAGCTTGTGCTTCAAGCTTGTGCTTCAAGCTTGTGCTTCAAGCTTGTGCTTCAAGCTTGTGCTTCAAGCTTGTGCTTGTCCTTTAGGCTTGTCCTTTAGGCTTGTCCTTTAAGGTTGTGCTTGTCCTTTAAGCTTGTGCTTGTCCTTTGGGCTTGTGCTTGTCCTTTAAGCTTGTGCTTGTCCTTTAAGCTTGTGCTTGTCCTTTAAGCTTGTGCTTGTCCTTTAAGCTTGTGCTTGTCCTTTAAGCTTGTGCTTGTCCTTCAAGCCTGTGCTTGTCCTTCAAGCCTGTGCTTGTCCTTGAAGGGATGTGCTATGCAGAAGTGACTTGAGGTTCTTAAAATATTTACAACAATTTGTGCAAGTTAATTAAGATTCTCATCAACTTAGAGCATCAGGTGGGTATTAACATCTTTCTCAGTACAGTTAAAGTACATACATACATACCTGATGACATTTACATGAGGCGCCTAGTTGAAGAGTGCCCAGAATGTTGGAATACAGTCCAAATAAACATAATAATAAACAAACAAAAAAGAACAAAAGTTACACTTAATCATATAACCAGCATGTGTTGTTTCCCACATGTGGTAGTAATTGTCTTGATTTGATTTTCAGTAGTGAAAAAAGTATGGTTAGAAATGTGCTAAATAGCGGTAAGGTAGGGGGTGTAGTGATCATGACCTCACTAGTTTGAATCTGTATTGTTTCACAAAGGCTTCTCCAGCTAATAAACTGGTTTTAGATTTGACAATGCTGACTTTGTCGCACTTTAGGATAATTTGTCTTTCGATTGGACTTCTTTGCTCTGTGACTTAGATCTTTCTAAATCATGGGATGTTTTCTAAACTAAAGTTTTGGAGGGTGTGAATAGCTTTGTCCCATTAAAAAAAGTATGTAGGCATAATCAGCCAGTGTGGATGTCTCAGGAGGTTTTACGGGCTGTTTGGAAAAAGAAGAAGTTGTGGCATTGTTATAAAAACAGTGGGTGTCCTGCGGAGCTTGCTAGGTATAAGGATCATGAAAAGTTCACTAAGGGTTTGATAAGAGATATTGTACCAAAGTGTTTTTTTAAAACGTTTGTCCAAAGAGGTTGAGATTAATCCTAAGTCATTTCACTCTTATGTTCGCTCAAAGCGAAATACCAAGGAGGTTGTTGGTCCCCTTCAAGGTAATGATGATGCTACTATCAGTAGTGGTAAGGATATGGCTTAGGTTTTGAATGACTACTTTGTGTCTGTTTTTACCAAGGAGTCCCTTGATGTGATGATGATGTTGTGGATTATCTTAGCGTGCACTTTTCAGTATCCATTGAGGATGTAGATTTTCCAGTTGATGTTGTGTCTAAGACGTTGAAGGGTTTGATTTCAACTAAAGCACACGGTCCAGATGGTATACATTCTGCTGTTTTACATGAGTGTTCTAATGTTCTTTCTGTTCCCCCGAGTATTATCTTTTCAAAGTGCTTTGATGTTGGTGTTGTTCCTAGTGATTGGAGAATTGCTAATGTCTTTCCTATTTTTAAAATGGGTGACCACAGTTTGCCCTGTAACTATAGGTCAGTGAGTCTTACTAGTATAGTGTGCAAGGTCATGGAGTTCATTGTTAAGGATGTTGTACTAGATCATTTACTGGTCAATGGTTTGTTAAATTTGTCCTAGCATGGGTTCTTACCTAAGAGGTCTTGTGTTTCTAATTTATTGGAATATCTTGATAATGTTACTAAACTAGTTGATTCTGGTCATAACGTGGATGTTATCTATTTAGACTTCCAAAAAGCATTTGATAAGGTTCTGTTAAGCGGGCGCATGTTGAAATCAATAGCGCTTGGTGTGTAGGGAAAGTGTTCCAGTTGGTTAAATTCTTGGTTAATTGACAGGTCACAAAGAGTTGTTGTTAATGGTAAAGTATCTCCATGGAAGAAGGTTACAAGTGATGTTCCTCAGGGTTCTGTATTGGGTCCGCTTTTTTTCTTAATCTTCATTAATGATATTGATGTTTCCCTTAGCTCCAGGATTTGTAAATTTGCTGATGACACTAAGCTGTACAGGATTGTTGATGATGCTAGGGATTCTTTACTGTTGCAAACTGATCTGGATAAGTAAGTTTCTTGTTCTCAAACATGGCAGATGTCATTTTTTGTTGATAAATGCAAGGTTATTTATTTTGGTCAGAGCAACTTGGCTTTTGATTACTGCATGATTGGTTCAAATCTTGGTTGTGTTGATCAAGAAAGGGATCTTGGTGTTGTTATTACTAGTATTAATCTGAAGCTTTCTAAACTGTGCTTTAGCAGCTGCAAGGGCAAATAGGATGCTTGGTTTGATTAGAAGACATTTTTGTTTTTTTGGTAGAGAGGTTGCTCTTAATTTGTATAAGCAGTTAGTCAGGCCTCACCTTGAGTATGCTATTCAGGCTTGGAGTCCTTTTTATGAGAAGGATAAGTTAATTTTGAAGCAGGTTAAGCGTAGAGCCACTAGACTTATTCCCGAAGTAAGGAATCTCTCTTATGAATCTAGGTTGCGAATTCTTGGTTTGACCACGCTCGAGTTGGAAAGAGTACGTTGGGGTATGATTAAAGTTTTTAAATTTCTATATGGTAGTGATGCTTTGACTTTACTGTAATTTCTTGCATGTTTCAGCTAATCCACATGTAACATGTGGTAACAGTTTAAAGTTGACCAAAGAGTTCTTACGGATAGATATTCAGCGTTTTAGCTTTTCGCAAACAGTTGTTAATGAGTGGAATGGTTTGCCTGAGTGGGTAATTAGCTCTAATTCTGTTTACAATTTCAAAGTCAACATTGATAAGTCCTTTACTAACTCTTGGCGTCTTTGATTTTTTTATATTTTGTATGTAGTTTTGGTGGTGTTAATTTGGGCTTTTTATGGGGTGACTCACCCTTCTTAGCCCGTCATCTTGTTATGTTATGTTATATAAATGTGTTTTTAGTAGTTTCTTAAGTTGTCCAAGTGAACTTGCATGCCAATATTTGAGGGCATTGCGTTCCATACATGGGCAGCGGCAGCAGAAAATGCACAAGAACCAGCTTTTGTGTTCATGTGATGCTCAGCCAGGAGTTCTCTGAAGAGGAGTGAAGGGCAAGCGATGGAACATAAAGTTGCAGACTGTCAGAAATATATGATGGTGACTGATGATGAATGAGTGATTTGTAGACATCAAGACAAATTTTGAAATTAACTTATTGTGACATAGGAAGCCAATGCAATTTGTTGAGCAGAGGTGAGGCATGATCACGGAGATGTTTCTTAAAAATAGGCTTGGCTGCTTTATTTGGCAGTTTCCGGAGGTGATTTGAATTCTTCTTTGTAATATTCTTAATAGAGAATTACAATAGTCAAGTTTTTATAGAATGAGAGATCGCACAAGTGAGTGACAGGTGTTTTCGTCGATGTACATGTAAGGGTTAATCTTGCCAATATTCCTCAGATGGAAGTTGATGGTTTTACTAAAAAACTTGAAATTGGTGACTTTAGGAGCTTGAGCCACTGTGATTGGTAGCTGGTTCCAGATTGGTTTTGTACGGATAAAGAATGAATACGTGTAGGTGTTCTCACAGGCTTGGATGTTTGATAACTTAAAGATTTTACTTGTTTTCCTTGTAATTCGTAGTGATTCATTTCATTTTATTTGTTTCTTCACAACATTCAAAACAAACAATAATAATAGTTTATCTCATACAGAAGTGTTTACATGAAAAGCAGTAAAGAATAGATACGATGGAAATATTGTTATGTTGGCAACGTATACCTACAACTTTCCATGTCTGACCATTATGAAACTGAGAAAGTGAAGTCAGACATCACTTATTTATTAAAATGGCGGGTAATACAAACAATTTGGCGACTTCCATAGTATTCTTAATTTTTATCCTATTCATGAAATCTGTTCATTTTATGACAAAACGTGTTGTTTATTGGATTCCTAATATATTTTTACAACAGAACTTGATCCTCAGTTGTTTCCAGATTTTGTTCCTAGCCTAGAGAGGGGTCAATATAATTGAGGCTAAGTAGTGCAGAGTGCAGTTGTGATCAGCATTCTATATCAAGTTTAAAAGTTCAAGTTTGCATCCTTTAAATAAAATAATCCAATTTAGCAACTTTTTAATAAGATGCCATGTACTTTTGTCCATACTAAGTTTGTTGAACTTATTAATTATCTGAAGCCACATACACTAATTGCATTCATGCAATTAACCTACTTCACTTATTCTATTAATTGTGTGGGTGAGATGTGGTCCTTTGCTGCTATTTAAATTTCCTAAGAATTTACAAGCTCAGACTTCAAATCCTTTATCAAAATTTCATTTATTTTCCTTCCTCATTTAACATTACACATCAGACAGGAATATATCAACAAATATGGTTTAAAAGGCTTATTACAGTACCTATTTCCTGGTGTAATGTTGTTTGTGGAGATTGTAAGTTTTGTTTTTATTGATGAGGTAGACTAGTTTGCTCATTAAAAGATCTAGAGAAGTCAGTGGCATGTGCCCCCCCTCCCCGCACCTCCCCAATGCCAACAATTTCAAATCTTATCAGATGTTCTCAAATGTATTTCCTTAAACTAGTTTAAGTGCGTATTTGCCAGGGCATCGCTCCTGAACCTCGCCAGGAGCCCTTTAGCCCCGAATCCAACAACATTTTGACGCACGCTTTTCATGTGCCATACCTCCATAGGTGGTACATACTTACACATACCATTTCATTTGGGCCCCTAAATGCACTGGCGGCACCACTGAAAGAAACCTCCTTTTATCCATATGAATGTAATAACGTTTTTTAAGATTGATAAAATCATTCAGACCTCTGTGGTGTAGTGGTTAGTGCCTTGTCCTCTCACTCGCACATCCCAGGTTCGAATCCCGGTGGGTCTGCAACCAGTGAGTTCACAACTGATTATTAAAGGCTGTGGCCGTCTTGATATAATGTCCAGCATTGGATGCTTTCGGGATGTTTAACCTTCATATGTTATGCTTTTTGGTTTGAGCAGGTTCAGGGAATACAATGTTTTATCATTGAATGTTTATGCAATGTGCTTTTTGTATAACCCTCTATTTCCTTTTTCAGAAAATGAAACGTTGTGTGGACAAAAATAAAAGGGATTTTATATGTAGCTTTAATTTCATTACATTTATATGATAAAGAAATTGCACATCACAAAAGTGTAAAGCTTTTTCCAGTCATGGAAGCTAACACCTGACATGGATTAAAACAATAGTAAACATAATAGTCTTTGTGATCAGTGCTTTTATCAGCTTGACAGTTTATATTCTTATGGTACTTCTTACCGTTTTTCTTAGGAACTTCCAGAAAAAGACTACATGACCATGCAACGATCAAGATCAACATCGCAGGCTTGTATGGACGTCTTGAAAGCAGCAGCTGAGAACCCTGATCCCATATATATACGAAAGAAGTAAGAATGGTCGAGGAAAGTATTGAAGGCTCTTTCTCTTTGTTAGAGCAGAAAGAAGCAGTGAGTCAGCGCCTGAGATTTCATTTAAGTTTGGATGAGAGATACAAAAGAGTGGAAACTGATTGTGCAATGCTCCAACTGAATTTCAAACTGTGAAGTGTGTTTTTCATAAAAAATGTATATGATTCAAGATAATGTATAGTAGTTACAGAAGTGCAAATATTCAGTTCCTTACTGATAATGGAAAGTACAAGGCTGGAAATGTACCTGTAGATGTTATAGTAAGTGCTGAATGGGGAAGTACAAGGCTGGAAATGTACATGCAGATGTTACAGTAAGTGCTGAATGGGGTTATGTTCCAACTTCAAAAGAGCATGTAGATTTGTGAAACACTTCAGACTTTGGAGCAAGGTTTTGGATCATGATAAATTTGGAATAGAGTTGCTTGAAAATTGAAATGAATACCAGGTTAAAATATTTATTCCCAAAGCTTCCTCATGAGTAATTTCAATTACATGTACGTAATATGTACAGTATGAAAGCATGTTATATAATACTTAAAGCAAGTCCTGTCATACTGTATGGGTTTGTTAATACATGTATTTAAGCCTAAGGTACATTTGACTAAATACAGTTTTGAAAAGATGGCATTATTTAGGGTTTACAACCATATATTGGGATGTATTTTGATTAATAACACAAAACTTGCTTGAGTGAATAATGACCTTTCTTAGTTGTGCATTGAGAAGAGTTGTGACGTACACCCAGCAATTTACCTTTAAGGACATACCTTACAGTATGTCCTGATTTTGCAATGCAAATGTTTTGTGAAAAGGGTCAGTGGCATAGAGTAGAGCACCAATAAATGAATTATACTGTTATATTGTTATTTATCATGCCATTTACTGTAGGTGTACATACATATTTAATTGACATCAAAATGAGATCACATTAATTGGTACCAGTAGTTTAGGTCTTTTACTTCCCTTTTCAACAGCTAAGTTTATATAGTTTCACTTACTTATATTTTTTCTTCATTACCCAATTACCTTTGCTAATACTTACAGTAATAAGTTTTATATCTCTAAAACTCACTGCTGATGATTTCTAATGTAAAGTTGATATATTTTGAATTAGAACTGAACGTATATGATTGCTAGGGTGTATTTATACATTACTAGAGACTGAAATGCAACTTGTAACAAAAGGATGACCCAAAATATATTTATCAGTTACACCATGAAAGATGTGTGCATTTATTACACAATACATAATTATCATACAAAAATTCTCACAATAATCTGTATGAGAGGTAAGGACAGTAGCTCATACAACATCAGACAAGACACAAGAATGAATCCATCCTTGTGACTTTGTCCACATGAACATAGAACCAAATGTGAAACAACTTTGCAAGCTAGTGTGGGGTTGAATAAAGGATTATGAACTACATTATCGTACTGAAACACATATTTTATATAAATGAAGCACTTTGAGAGATTGAAGTTGTAATCTACTTGAACTTTGTCAAATTTATAATTACTCCTCAGAAATGAATTAATTCAAAAGGAATTAGAATATCAGCACTCTATAGAGCACATACCTCCGCCCCTCTTGCAATTCCAACATGCCTAGAATAATTGTAGAGTTCATTTAATCCCCATACTCAATATAATTTACTCAGAAATCCTAGGCGCACCAAGATTCATTCCCAAGTTTTGATCTGTAATGATCATTTGCAATCCGAACACTTGAAGATTATCTTCTGACTAGATTTCTTCCAAAGCCATACCATTGTTTTCAATTTTATTCAGGCGAAGCATTCATTGTTTGAGTTTTTTTCATTCAAGATTTACAATCCATCATTTTCCATTCAAGGAAGAAACCAATTTGTTTCATTTTCTTTGATTCCAGAGACCACTTGATTTAAGCATCTTTAAGTGTAGAAAATTGATTGTTGGATTTCTTTTCATGGTATGAATTCATTGTTCACTACATTCCATTGGAAAGTTTCAACTGTCTTGACAGACCTTACCCTATACATCCCCCTCTCGATTTTTGCCCTTCCCTTGTACCAATACTTCCTCAAATTAAATCACTTGTTCCGTTAGCAATAATAATACCACACATTAAATTTAATTCAAATCCAATCATCAGTTCTTGAAATATTCTGACAAACTCACCTTAAAATGTCCCCACCCCTCCGTTTGCGCCCTCCCCCTGTTCCAATATGTCCCAAATTGTAATCATTTTGTCCTTAAGCAGTAACAAAACCACACACCAAATTGTATCCATTCTAGTCTTAAGATATCTTGATGACAAACGGACAGACAGACGAACAGAAGCGAAAAGATAACCTCTGTCCAACTTTGTTGGCAGAGGTAACAAAATTAATCTAGGCAAACAACTCATAAAGTGAAGTCTTTCTACATCTAGCCACTTATGGTCACCACTTCTGACACAAGACAAAATATACTGTACCTGGATTTAAAAATCCTGTAAATGAGATTTTCACATACAGTATAAATAAGTTCATTTGCCATTTTTGACTAGCATAAGAATATTACATTAAAAAATCATTTAAAAATAATTCTCAGAATATTTCTTATATTCTATCAAAATATTCTTTCAAGTTCAACTCAGGTTTATAGCTTGTAAGGGCATAGATTTAAGGGGGCGGGGAGGGGGGGGCGATATACCCCCCGCTTTTTGAAAAGGGTGGTATGTATGGATGGTATGTACAATAATAACCACCCTTTTGCCGATGATACCACCGCAAATATTCAATTACTTAAATAACTGCTTTTTGCCACTTCTGTTATTTGATTGAGAAATTAAGAATGATTACCATATATCACAAAACTAACCATAAATCAAAAAAATATATACTTTCATCTTAATTACCACAATATAATAGTTATCCTGACTAACGTCACGTGATACGATTTTGTAAATTCCGATTTCCAAAGTTTCTTGATGTGACCTTTAATTAACAATACTTAACAACTCAAGGGCTCTTGTCTTTCATGCAGATACAAGACGCAGCATTAATTTCTACAGCAAGTGATGCATTTGCTCATCACTGCAATAATTGGTATTATTTTACCCAGGCCCACCAAGGGGAAGTGTGGGGGGAGGGGAGAGTGTGAGGGGAGGGGGAAGGGGGAAAAGGATTATTTATCTCGCATTCGAAACTTAAAATTGAATAAACCTGTTTGTTATTAAGAATGACTTATAATTATTTTGGACTTAAATCTCACCCTAAAAGTACGGCCTACTACTGTTTTCTATGGCTTTTAGAGGTAACTGGTTTGGACCCTAAGCATGTTTTGATCTTATTTTGGGCCAATTTTAGCCCTAAAATATTGAATATTCCGGGGCTTCGCCTCATGGACCCTCACCAGGGCTTCGCCTCTGGACCCCACCAGGGGCCCTTAAGCGGGCCCCTGCACCCCACGCCTATCGGCGAGCAAACTAGTTTTCCCACAAAAATCATTCCCCCACTTTAAAAAATGGATCTATGCACTTAATAGCTTGCATTGCAACTAAAACATGATACAATAGAAACTGTGTCTACCAACAGATTGAACAGCTTTGAAAGTATTTTAAGACCCCCATGAGAGTAAGTTCTTTTCAAGCTACAAGAGGTAGACTCTCAGTTCAAGGAAGTGGTACCTCCATCCTCAAGTCTATGATATTTCACATTCAAAAGTGTAATGTTTAGACATTGTTTTAAATGTAGAGAGTATCCTCTGATCACAGCAGGTAGCAGCTACAGTACCAAATTCAAGCAAGATATTTTGGTTCTTCCCTTATATCTTTGGGTGTGTTTGTCCTTAAGCATACATGACTGACCTTGTATGTATTTATTGTGCACAGGATTACACAGCATTACATGAAATACATTCTCATGAATGGCTTCATGATTGGATTGTACTTTACAGTATGTCATTCATGTATTGTATGCATCACTGCACTGACTACATCATATCTAAAAATTCCCATCAGGCATTCAGACTTCAGTGTTGTCAACAGTTGCAGCTTTAAGAATTGCTCATAAAACATTTCAAGCTTCAAATGATATTTAAGCACAGCACAGCTTAGGTGTAGCACTTTTGTTTTAAAATTCAATAGGAGTCACATCATCCCATTTGTTCTTTCAGTCTCTCATTTACCTTTGTATTGAACACTTGTACAAAATGTGGATTTATTTCTTCAAGTTTCCGAATAAATATATCCCTATCCTTATCTGTCCAGTTTTCAAACCACTGATTAAAAAGTTTTCGTTGACACTGGAACATAGTGGGCGGCTTGTCCTTCACAGTAAAAGAGTTCATTGCTGAAAACAAAGTATCCACATCTGGTGGAACTGCTTTGTTTACAAGATCTGTCATGAAGTCCTCCATTTGAAATCGTCTCCAGTTGGTGAACCAAGACAAAACTGTTGTCATCTCTTGTTCAGGTAAGGAGAGTGCCATTTAACAAGTGCTGCTTTTCTCTCTGGTTGATAGTGGATGGAACCCTACTCCAGGAAGAAATAATGTGTTGAATACTTGAAAGGATAGCTTTTGAATACACTTCAGAATTTTCCCTGGTAAGATGTCAAGTCAAAGAGTATCTTTTCCACGAATTCTGTAGAGTACTTTCATTTCATTTTGCTGAAAGACAAAAAATTAAGGATTGTAATGCAAGGTTTTTTTCTTCTTCAATCAAACAATAAAAGTGTTCCTTAATATCTCAATCACATCACCCCTTGCTCTTCTGTATGTCAGGGTTGGAATATATATGAAAGGTGTTTCAAAGATAATACCAAACTTAAAAAATTACATATCTCCATAACAGAATAAGATTTTTGAATGCTTTCTCGACCATTTTGTTTCTTTTGAAATCCTCTTTCATTTTAGATGAACTTGCTTCACCCCTGAACTAATCCTTTAAAAACTGTTAAAAGACTTAAGTTTATTTTCACTTGACTTCTCTTAGATAATATATAAAATGTGATTTGTTCAGCATCTTCTGCATCATTCACACCTCCCCAACCTGATCTTTGTAAAAAGTGGACAAAGGTTGGTTGGGTGGCGCTCACCATTTATCAGATGAGGACATTATGGTGGTCCCTCGGTAGGGCTCCCCAAACCCCACCCCCTGCCTGGTTCTCTGATCACTTTACAAAAATAATAGGGTGAAAACCAGTTCGTTAACTTTAGTCCTGGTCAAATTCCATGTTCATTTACGGCTCTGTGTTTTGACTCCATTAGAGCAGTGTTATGCAATATTCATCCAGATCCAGGAGTCGCAAAGCTATATGTTACATCATTTTCCTTCATGAAAATCAAATGTTCCGTAATTCTGACAAAAAATTATACTATGGAACTATGGATCATTTAGGTAACATGCACTTTCAAAATTTAACGTTGTGTGATTGCTGTCGTTTACTGATCTGCGGAGGCAAGTCAAAAAGTGTATTGTGGGTATAAGTTTAGCCTAGGGCAAACAAGTTATGCTGTATTAAAGGAGCACTACACTGAAATGTGAGGGCGCTCATTTTTGCAGATTCCACAGATATATTATCTACAAGAGGTCGATAAACTTTATGCCTCCATAGTCCACAGACGTGAGGGCAAAGATGCCCTAAATATTTATATTTACCAGAAAATTGTCATACTGTTACGTGCTACATATATAAGCATTCAATTTTTGGGGACCCCTAAAAATGCGCCCTTAGTTTTCGGTTTAGTGCTCTTTTAAATGGTAAATTCCAAGTATAGCAGTAAATTTCTACGTAAGGATTTTTGCTTTTTAATTTTATAATTTAGGTTTATTTCCTTGTATTTATGTATTTTAACTATTTTCCTTTTTAGATTTGGGCCTTTTAAGTGGAAACTAAGCCAAAATTGTTTAAAAAGAGAAATACTTACGTTTTGGCTTTCCGATCGAAACTTTTGCTCTTCAGTTTGTATATTGCATGTAGCCTACTGTTGCACTGACAATTGGAGTGTGCAAGGTGTAACCGTTTAACTGAAAAAAAAACCGTGCACATAATTAATATAGATCCTCATTTTATTTGCGTGAAAGTTAATTTTTGTACTTTTCATAGTGTTTATTCAGATTGGGGGTTTAATAGCATTTTAGGGTTTGATTTGGTTTATATCACTTTTTGGGTTATTTAAGAGTTTTGAAGCATATTTCTCACGATTTTGGGCTAGCTTTAGAATATTTGTTAGGGTTTTAGGTCAGGTTTTATGGATATGCTTAGGATTAGGTTTTAGGATTACATTTTAGGGTTTTAGGATTAGGTTTTAGGATTAGGTCATAGGATAAGGTCTTATGATTGGAATCTCTTTTAAATGTTTGAATTGGCCACCAAAACACATTGCGCAACAAATCTGTTTGGTATTTCAAGCACAAAATTTATTCTTTGAAATTTGCACATTTGAGCCCAAATTACATGCCAAATACAAGTTTGACATTGTTGACATTGTTAAATTTCGTACGCACGATTATTCAGCTTGTTGGTTCTGATGCAATCACATCAGGAACCTATGCGGTCATGATGGCATGGTGTGTATGTGACGCCCAGCTCGTAAACACGATATCTCCAGAAGGATACACTGGATTCATGTGGTATGTAATACACAGATAGCCCATGGTCCGTAGATGTGCCCTGTTGTTTTTGGTGGTGATGTCATGCATATTAATGAGTGGCTCAATGTAAAAATCTTAAAATAATCATATTTTAACAACCGTATGTCTGTTTTGTTTCATATGTTGTGTAGTTATATCATTAGCTGGTATGTGCATATTCATGGTATAAAAATGTTGAATTTCATTAATTTGCAAAGTGGGTGGGGCTTAATATGATTTTGCTGAAAAGAACTTTTAAACACAGTATCTGAAGAATGATACACTCGATTTCTGTCATATGTACTTCACAGGTAGTTCATGGTCTGTAGATGTGCCCTATTGTTTTTATGGTGACATCTTGCGTATTGATGAGTAGGTGGGGCTTTCATGTAAAATATATTTTAACGATTACATGTCTGTTTGGTTTATATGTGGTATAATTATGATGTTAGCTGTTGTGTACATGTTCATGGTACAAAAATATTGAATTTCATTTATATGCAAAGTGGGCAGGGCTTAATATGATTTTGTTGAAAAGAGCTTGTAAACATGATATCTCAAGAATGAAACACTTGATTCATGTCATATGTGGTACACAGATAGCCCATGGTCTGTAGATGTATCCTATTGTTTTGGTGGTGATATCATGCATGTTAATGAGTAGGCGGGGCTTAATGTACAAATCTTAACATGCTCATATTTTAACAGCTGCATGTCTGTTTTGTTAAATATTTGGTACAATAATGATGTTAGCTGTTGGTATGAAAATATTGAATTTTATTAATATGTATAGTAAGTAGTTTTGGTTATGGTTTTGTTGAAAGGAGCTTGTAAACTCTCAAGAACAACCTGATTTCATGGCATATGTGAAACACAGATAGCTCATGGTATGTGAATATGCACGATTGTATTTGGTGGTGATGTAATGAATGTTAATGGGTAGGCGGCATTTAATGTAAACAAATCTTGAATTGTTCCAATATGTTTTGCTTCATATTTGGTATAATTACAATTATCTTGTTAGCTAGGTAGTACATGTTCATGGTACGAAAATGTTGAATTTCAGTTATATGAGTAGTGGGCGGGGGCTGCAGCTTAATATTATTTTGCCACTGAAAAAAGCATCTGGACCTCAAAACCTTTGTTTTCTGGTTTTCTTTAGTTTTGTTCAAAATGGCCGACAATGCAAAATTTGTCAGCTCGTGATTTATTATCCCTTTTTACCAAAATTTGCACTAAATTGTATAAATTTGAATTGTTTTGGAATACTCGGAAGATAAAGAACAGTAAAATTGCTGAAAGAAGGTAAAACAAATTCAAAATGACTAATAAGCATAATATTCTTGAAGCCTAAATTTCATTCTCCAAATTTTATCAGACTGAAATAAAAACCTGTTTTTAACCCTAAAATTCATAGATTGTTGACTAAAATTGATGTTTTAAGATTTTTGAATATTTTCTTCATAAATCCTAAAAGTGTCAAGAAAATCGGTCACTTATTTTGGTATTAAAAATGTTGAATTGTTTCCTACATAGCCAGGGACACCGGAACGATGGAAGAGCGGGTGAGGGGAAGGGGGAGGAGGAGGGAGGGGGTGCTTAATATATATATATATATATATATAATATATGTAATATATATATAATATATAATATATATATATAATATATATATAAACATATATATACATAAAAATATATATAATATATATGTTTAAATAAATAAATAATTATAATATATATATAATATATATATATATATATATACATATATTGATATAATATATATATATAATATATAAATATACATAATATATGTATATATATAATATATATATGATATATATATAATATATATATAATATATATATATATATATACATATATATATATATATATATATGATATATACAATATATATATTTATATAATATATATATATATAAAAATATATATATATATATATATATTATATATATGTATAAAATATATATATATATATATATATATGTTTGTAAAAGAAACCTCACATAACGAGTAATAACAAATATTAGATAAATATTAAAACTTTTAACAAAACTGAGAGCAGATAATGATATTATGTACAATACAATCAATTGAAATTAATGAAGAAAGCTGATGTGTATTCTGCGACTTCATAGAGTGATAAGTGAATGAAAGAAAAATTAATCGATAAAAACACAAGTGAAAAATTAGCAAAAGCTAGCTACATAGTAAAAACAATAAAAGAAGAAGATAACCAATGAAAGGAAAGTGCAAAATACACAGATGAACTTTGCCTCCCTCTGTTTACAATAAAATATACATTAGCGGGGGTAAAGGAATAAGTAACACAATATGACGCAATGAGATGCAATGAATATCAACCGTCAGAGAATGTGAACTGTACAAAAAAGAAAAATGTGTAGCAAGGCTCTTGTTTATAAAGTTAAACAAAGCAATAAATTTCACAGCGTCAAAGTAGAGAATTGATGGGTTATCACATACAAAAGGAGTAATTGAAAATAGAATACATGCAAGTATAAGTGCAAAGAATGCAGAAGTTTAGCCTACATACTAGTGTTACTTAAAGAAATTATAAAGAAGGTTGCTATATATATATATATATATATGTGTGTAAGTCCAACTTGCATGTTTCCAGTGCTCAATAGGGATCCTAGAGCCACATATCTAAATATGACTTGTCATGGTTTTATTGACAAATTTGTTTCGTGCTGGCCAAACTGCCTGTATTCATCAGAATATATATGGCAAGTGAAGAACTTTATAGGCTAAAGGTATACAAATTAGTGAGATAAACATTTCACTCAGTAGGGCACTACATGCAAGGCAATACTTGCATACTGAGTGAGACAACGCATAATACACTCATAATGTTAAAAACCACTACGATAAGAACAAATAACATAATCATGAAATCAAAACCCTTCTCAAAACTGACAAAAGTACTTACAAGCTATGATTTTGATTTCACTAGCATCTTGAAACTTTAAAGTATCTTTTAAACTAAGTTACAAATGAAATGATGATTTTTTTGTACCTAAAAACATCAAAATCATGGAAGATATGCCATTCCGATCACTTCATAGATCCATCACTTGTTCGACAACTTTTTAACTAATTAAATACATCCATCCAGGGCGCTGTTTGAAACTTAAGTCAGTAGCAAAGGCTCTGATACAAAATGCTTCTGTTTTCTTTATTAAACTCATGCACAAAATGTAAGTGAGCATCTCAATATAGTATCAATGCATATATCTATTTATTTTGTATTACATGAAAGTGATCCATGACGATAAAAGGCATTGTCAAAAGTTGACCTGCGATCGTTGCGGAAAGGCCTAGTTTTTTTTAGCACTTAGTAGAAATTCATCTACGCTTTTATGATAAGCCAGTTGGATTATGCAGCAGTTTCAACATTATAGGATATAGCGTTTTCTAATTGTATACCAGCCATGTAGTGGCTATAGCATATACTACAGTCCGATGTTATCTGACTAAAGTATGGTACACAAGTGAAAAAAAAAAAAAAAATGAGTGGAGTAGGGCCATGACACAGTGAACTTAATGGAATTCTTATTAAGTTGAACTTAAACAATATTGAATACTTGACAATAATGGAGATATGGGGTAAGGAGTTCTTATAATATTATAAGCTTACCCTGTGAATGTCAACAACAAAAATTATCAAATAAGTTATTTACAACGACAAGAGTATACCTTAGGCCTAGGCATAAAGAATGTTTGTGTGTTGGCCTTTGTTTACAAAATTGACTGGAATTTTGGGGCTTAAGAATCTAATAATGCTCGTGAAAGGCAAAATATGCAGGGATAATAGGATTACGACTATTCATAACAAAATTCTTGAATAAATACATTACATTTACAAAAAGGGCGCTTCTGCCTAAAGAGGGGCGATCTCACCCGCGCCACCTTTCCTGTATATCGCGATTTACCGCTATAGCCTAGGCTACAGGTAGGCCGCCTGATTTTTCCTTCTAAATTATGTCGCAAAACCCATTATAACCAGGGCTAATGGTAAAGTCGATAGACTATGAACAGCATCAAATGCTCGAGCCTTGAGAACATAAGATTGAAAAAAAAAAAACTCAATAGTACTGCAATAATATTAAAATAGTACCTTATCCGTTTTCCCCTTTGGATCATAGTAATTGTGAATGAGGTCGAGCAATAATTTCACTTCGGCTTTTAAAGTTTTTTTAGTGGACTCTGTCGTGCAAAAGAGTAGGGTACAACTTGAAGTTGGAGGCAAGCGTCAATAGCGTTATAGCTTCAACTCGATAGAATTAAGTAGCTCCATCCCATAAGTCTTAATGGAAATAGTGTTACAATTTTCAATCTTAGTGCAGAAAATTACCACGTGTTTTAAATTTTGATTGAAGACAAAAGTTCTTCAGCTAGCAATAAGACCAGCCCCAAGACGATCGCTTTGCGAAATATCTTGGCGCTCTTCCACTTATTGTTTACATAACATTATATAAGAAGATGACGGGCTAAGAAGTGTTAGTCACCCCATAAAAAGCCCAAACTAATACATCTACCTCGCCAGTGCACCATAACTGATTATCAAAGGCCGTGGACATTGACTTGGTTGTCGATGTTATGTCTGTCCGTACGTCGTACCTGTGTTCTCGTCCGGGTCGTATTAAGCGTTTCGTGATAGCATTTGTACTGTCATAACCGAATACGCAGGCGACGACCCCGTCATTGTAATTGTGTGTTCAACTCTCTTTCTCATCTACCTACTGGTTCGCCAGTGCACCACAACTGGTTATCAAAGGCCGTGGACATTGACTTGGTTGTCGATGTTATGTCTGTCCGTAGGTCGTACCTGTGTTCTCGTCCGGGTCGTATTAAGCGTTTCGTGATAGCATTTGTACTCTCATAACCGAATACGCAGGCGACGACCCCGTCATTGTAATTGTGTGTTCAACTCTATCTCTCTCTCATCTACCTACTGGTTCGCCAGTGCACCACAACTGGTTATCAAAGGCCGTGGACATTGACTTCGTACGTCGTACCTGTGTTCTCGTCCGGGTCGTATTAAGCGTTTCGTGATAGCTATTTGTACTATTATAACCGAATACGCAGGCGACGACCCCGTTATTGTAATTGTGTGTTCAACTCTCTCTCATCTACCCACTGTGGTGTAGCGGTTATCATACCTATCTACAGACCACGAGGCCCCGGGTTCAATCCTGGGGTGGGTAGACACGCCAGTGCACCACAACTGGTTATCAAAGGCCGTGGACATTGACTTGGTTGTCGATGTTATGTCTGTCCGTACGTCGTACCTGTGTTCTCGTCCGGGTCGTATTAAGCGTTTCGTGATAGCATTTGTACTCTCATAACCGAATACGCAGGCGACGACCACGTCATTGTAATTGTGTGTTCAACTCTCTCTCTCTCTCTCAACCACCACCACACAAAAAAACAAAGACGTCCAGAGTTAGTAAAGAACTTATCAATG
The DNA here is from genome assembly GCA_020152595.1 of Chiridota heheva. Lineage (NCBI taxonomy): Eukaryota > Metazoa > Echinodermata > Holothuroidea > Apodida > Chiridotidae > Chiridota > Chiridota heheva. Next base: position 1,067,517 of record JAIGNY010000904.1, read on the forward strand.
TTGAATTTGAAATTGTGAACAGCATTGGAGCTAACCATGCACCCACTCAGGCAAACCATTCCAATCATTAACAACTTTGCGAAAAGATAAAACGCCGAATATCTATCCGTAACAACTCCAAACATGCAAGAAATAATAGGAAGTCAAGGCATCACTTACCAGATAGGAATTTAAAAACCGAAATCATACCGCCACGTATTCGTCTCAACTCAAACGTGCTTAAACAAAGAATTTGCAACATAGATTCATAAGAGAGATCCTTACTTCGGGAATATGTCTAGTGGCTCTTCGCTGAACCTGCTCCAGAATGAACTTATCAGCGTCCTTTTCATCAAAGGGACTTAGCCTGAACAGCATACTCTAGATGAGGCCTGACTATCTGCTTATACAAATTAAGAAACTGAAAATTTCTTCTAATCAAACCAAGCATCCTATTTGCCCTTGCAGCTACTAAAGCACACTGTTTAGAAGGCTCAGATTGCTAGTAATGACAATTCCTAGATCCCTTTCTTGATCAACAAAACCAAGATTTGAACCGTTCAAGCAGTAGTCAAAAGCTAAATTGCTCTGACCAAAATAACAGAACATAACAAGATGACGGGCTAAGAAGGGTGAGTCACCCCATAAAAAGCCCTAACATCACAACCACCTCAAGAAAAACAAAATCAAAGACGCCAAGAGTTAGTAAAGAACTTCTCAATGTTGACTTTGAAATTGTGAACAGAATTAAAGCGAACTACTTACTCAGGCAAACCATTCCACTCATTACCAACTCTATACGAAAAGCTAAAACGCCGAATATCTATCTGTGATAACTCTTTGGTCAACTTTAAACTGTTATCACGTGTCACATGAGGATTAGCTGCAACATTCAAGAAATTACAGGAAGTCAAAGCGTAACTACCAAATAGGAATTTGAAAACCTGAATCATATCGGCACTCTTCTCAACTCAAGCGTGGTCAAACCAAGAATTCGCAACCTTTCTTCATAAGAGAGATTCCTTACTTTGGGAATAAGCCTAGTGGCTCTTCGCTGAACCTGCTTAAAAATGAAGTTATTCTTCTCATTACTAGTAAATAAATAACTTTGGATTACCAACATTGAATGACATCTGTCACGTTTGGGACCATGAAACTAACTTATCCGGATCTTTTTGCAAAAGTGAAGAATCACTAGCCTCAACATTCCTGTACAGCTCAGTTTTATCAGCAAATTTACAAATCCTGGAGCAAAGAGAAACATCAATATTCTTCATGAAGATTAAAAAAAGAAGCGGACCGAATACAGAACCCTGAGGAACACCACTTGATTATATTTGTGTCCATTCATATGTTTGTCTTAAAGTACTGGAAAGTGCTACATTTTCTGTTGACAAAATGTGATAAAGTAGTCCTCCAACTGGAATATTAACGTAATACAAGGATTTTATATAGTACCCTTTCTATTCAAAAAGCGCTTTACAAACAAACAGAGCTTAGCATAGAGAGCTGCCCATATGGCGCATCATCCATCATTAGCTCAAAGCTGTAGCATGGGTTGCGGTAGTATATTGGGAAGTGAATGAACACCCGCTGTTGTCACGATTCTCTTCTCGAATAGTATTCAGAGAAACAGGCAGGGTGTGACTGTCCTACCATCGGGACCGACGGCTTAACGTCCCCTCCAAAGGACGGCGAGCGCCATTTAACCATTGCCACTTCTCTCAATATAAATGGGGAGCAGCAGCTGCAAACGATGTACTCTTCCGTTTGATATTTGGCGTATCAATATGTCTGCATAGCTGTGGAAAAACAGGTTAGACCTGACCGAGGCTTGAACCCGGTACTTCCGGCATGTCAGTCGTGCGCTCTACCAACTGAGCTACCTTCTCTCTTTAGGTTAACATCAATGAGGCAGATGTGTCCACCCAGTGTGTCATAAATTCCCGATCGTAATCGCAGGAATGGTGGAGCAAATTTTGAAGCTGAGAAAGTAAATGGCGCCTTCACAATTAAAATAAATCCTGTATCGCCAGATCACTAGCTCCCAGAGTCCCAAACATACCGGAGTCCCAAACAGAAGGTCGATGCGAAGGGGGAGAGGGGGGGGGGGGGGGGACCGGGGGACAGTGGGTAATTAAGTTTTAGCACTGACGTTGCTGCTAATCGAAAATCTTCAAATTTCGGGCGCTTTCCTTAAAATTTCGGTGAGTTGTTTTGTTTGTCAATTTAAGGAAAATTACGTTCAATTTTGAGAAATTCCGTTGAGATTTTCGGTAAATTGTTTGACAATTTTAGATAAATTTTGTTATATATATTTTTTTTTTTAGCCAATTTCCTTCAATTTTGAAGACATTTTCTTGATTTTTCGGGAAATTTGTTGACAAATGTTGTCAATTTGTTGACTTTAAACTTTTCAGTCGTTTTTCTACAATTTTAAAGTCCTTTTTCATATAAGATAAGACTTGCTTGACACTTGAATTAATCCTTTAATAAGTCTCTCATTATTGTTGTTTCTGTATCATCTTTTGTCAAGATTTTCTAATGGAGTGATCTGAATTTGGCCAATTGCAGTTTGAAAACTTTGCCATCTTATTCACAAATTGTTCGGTTTCTTGATATAAAGACGTCAGTTAGATTAAATTACTTTTTTTTTATGTAGTCATAACATGTAGAAAAACAAGAAAAGTGGCGTGTCTAAGGGCTTACCCCCTTCTCTTAATATATCGGGGGAGGAGGGAGGGGAGAGGGTGGGATGAGTTCAGGTGACATGTGATAACATTATTGGAGGGGCAGGGGGGGGGGGAGATAGTAATTAGGCTGGGTAACATGATAACACATGCTCACCTAAAATTATTGGGTGCTGAAGTCCCCCTGTAACAGAGATGTTGAAATTCTTTATATGTGGCCGCCGCCACTTGCAATATTCAGCCTGATCATTTCTTTGTGTTTGGATGCAAGGAATGGGAAGTGCCCTTTAAGCTATGTGCCATATACTGCTGTATGCTTTCAAATTAAGTTGAGCGTTCCCCTAAAACTATATATCCCCAGTGGTATCATCTCATTACAAGCCTCTTTTCATATGTATATAGGCCTACTGGTGAGCCAACCTGCATGATATTTGGGGGCCCGATGAACGAAATGAAAAATAAACAGGTAAATAAGGTTCATTAGCTATGATTTGGAGAGAAAATCACTTTCAGACTTTCAAGGGGTACTTTCATACAATGCCTGTGTCATGGACCCGTTTCTCCCAGGCTAATACGGTGGTTATCCTCTTTTCATGGTGGCGCCACTTCTGCTTTATGTTTTCATTGTCTATTGTGCGATTTTTGACATCAATTGACCAACCAATAAAAATTCCTTAAAAAGTCCTGTCTCACGTTACTCCTCCAAATGGGCTGAAGTTAGATAATTTTAGACCCTCATGAGGGTTAAAATGCATCAGTTTCCAGGGGCTTCGCCCCCTGGACCCTTCAATTTTTGCATAATTTAGAATTTAAAATGCATGTAAAAGTCCTGTTTCACTATTACTCCTCCAAATAGGCTGTAATTTGACCAAAGTTTGACCCTCAAAAGGGTTTAAAGAAACCAGCTTCGCCCCCTGGATCCTTACCGGAGGTTTTGCCTCTGGACCCTCTCACAGGCTTTTGAGCAGGCCCCAGGAACCCACGCCGGAAATTTGCGCTTTGCGCTCGAATAGCGCTAACGCACAATAAACACCAGCAAATGATAGTCCAGCCCCACCAATAGTAAATACCTTCCGACGGCACTGAAAAATGTCTGCACCTGTGGTTCATATTGTTTACTAATTAAAAAGACAAAGGCCTTTGACCAAATTCGGCCCCCTAAACTTTTGTGAGGCCCCCTCAAATTTCTAGGTCTGGCTTTCGTAAATTTGCATGAATTATGACTTTTACTAAAAATCCTGATCTCATGATCTGATAATACTATAAAGTTCACTTATTTTTTTACTTCTCTTTTTGAAAGATAATTTTTAGAGCATGCGATTTATTTTTTACACATAATTTTGGTCCTCCTCCACCCCCCCCCCCCCTCCTCCCTCTCCCCAAGACCCAGGGCCTTAGGCTATGCAACCAATATGGCTATCAACCCCTGGTATGAAGGATAAGGTGACAAAATGACCAACCCTCATAAAATCGTACAAAGCCATTTTGTCTGTATGTCTTTAAATATGATTGCTTAATGTTACACAATACACACGCTACCTTCAGAAAGTAATGATAACTTTGGAGACCAAAAATCTTCAAGTGTGGAAGATAACATTTAGGTAAAACTCCCCAGTTTTGGATCAGAAATCTTTAATTTTTGGACCATAAATTCTCAAGTTTTGTATCAGACACCCAAAATTTGCAATTTTTTTCCAATTTCACCACTATTTCCAATTATTTAACCAAATGTTTGCTCAATTTTACCAATTTGTTCTATTTCCCATTTTTACCTCCCAACCTATAAACATAGGACCTACAGTTGTGATACCCAAAAACATATTTTATGATATATATGGCTGTTTTTGTCATATAGAACCACTTCTCTTAAATGAGACATAAGTCAAATATTCAAGCTTGATATATGATACAAATTAAACTACCAAAAACCCCATCATAAAATCTTATTCCAATCTCAACTTATCCAAGTTTGAATTTGTAACATGGACTCTGCCATATAGATGACATAATTTGCCCTATATGCTAGCACACATACATTTTTATTCCAAAATGCTTTGACATGAAGTTCTAAGTGCTTGAATCATTAATATCATATACAAATAAAAATTCATAAACCTATGAAAATGAAAAATTACTTCTTAAATGTTAGATTATAAAAAAATACATTAATTTTACTGCGTGCATGACATCATTTTAAAGAGCGTATGAACAAAATGGCCGCTCCCATATTGACAGAATGAATGTTTTAATAAATTAGAAAATATATGCTAAATTGCTTTGTACGATATGAAATTTTTAAGATGACTCAGAAGTATTATTCCTATCATACTAAATGAAGAAAAAGCCACACTTTTTGTCGCCTTTTCGTTGTCTGGCGCATGAATAGCTGGTTATCATCATGTGGACTCAAAGTGATGTAATAAAACTCATTTTGAGTTTCGCCCTTTGCCTTTTTCGCGTGCAGTCGTCCATGTTTTCACCAGTGAGATAGGTAAAAAATTGTTACAGCCATGATTAGTGGAAAAGTTAATAAAATAAACATTGGTTAATAATTCTGATTGTGTGGTGTAACTAACCACAATAAAAGTCTTCATATAACTCTTATTTTGAGATATATTTGCTAATCTTTCTTCTATATCGAGCACAAAATTACCCATTATTGTAGACTAAAAATTACTTTACAAAAGGGTTAACTGTTGCAGCTGCCCCTGGATCCACCAGGTTCCCTTTCTCTGGCAAAAACTTTGCAACAGAAAGTAGGGTTTTTGTAAAAGAGACTCCATATCGCCGGTAAAACCAATATGTAACTGAATTGGCACCATGTCTCATCTATCAAAAAATATATGTATGTACACGTGTATACCTGCTCCCTTCATTTCTTGTGGTTATCATTTTCTCTCAAAGCTATATTAAATCAAAAACATTAAAATCATCCCTGGACCACATTCAAAGACACAAATTGTGGTCAATGGAACATAGTTTCTGAACATAGTTTTTAAATATGTATTTATGTAAACTGGTTAGTTTGTATTTACCATGAGTTCAAGCAATATTCTGATAACAAAATCAAGAAAAATGCAGGGCTTGATGATTATGATTAGTTATTCAAAGTTACTATTATTTCTTTTTTGTTACTGTGTGCTTTCAGTAAGAGACACAAAAACAATAAAAGATGCAATATAATGTGTGTAATATAATGTGTGTAATATGTGCTATTTAGGTGAACTTACCCCCTTATCAATATTTGTCACTTTAAAATTTCATACACAGGAAAAAGTAACAAGTCCATGTTAACACCCATATAAAGCTATCTTTACAACAACCAGATACAACATTCTACCAATTCTGCCACAATGAATTTCTTTAACATCGCTTTACACAAAATCTTTGTGATATTAAAAATTCAATTTCAATATGACCTTTTCTATAATTATGATCATCTTAAGAACAATATCTATCATAGACACCTGAAGGGCTAGAGATGTCTATGGGCAACATTGAAAATCATAAAAAGCAAATATAAATCATCAAAAGCAGTGAGACAGCTCTTTTTTAGCTTTTAAATCTTACAGCTTAATTATTCAAAACAATGTGAAGCTTTGTGCAGTCATAAAATCAGTAACTAAATTGATTTTGTATTTCAAGTCCTGAAACAACACTGTTCTGTGTGCAGTAGATGATACTGAAAAAAATATTCCAAAACTTCTCCTGACCAATATTCAGGTAGAATTTTAAACAAAATCCATAAATATTTTGGGATGGGCTGTCTTCCAATTCACAACTACCCATACAAATGTATTAAAAAAATTGAAAATGATCAGTCAAATCTGGAACATAAATGTAAGTTTTTTACCAATTCATTAAATGATTGTTCTATTCAGAATCTTATGCGCTTTCTACTATTTGTGTCACTAACACTTTAAATCATCAGTAACAAACATTTATTTGCAGATGTTGTACAATATTCCCCAGCAAAATCTGTAACTTTGCCTTTCCAAAACTAAGACACAGATGTGTATAAGTATAATATGCAGAGTCATTCTCATCACAAACACTACCTCCATTTACATTTAAGGGTTGAACATTACCTCAATAACTCAGAAAGCAATTTGTCAGAAGCCAAATTAGCATGAAGGAGAGAACTTCTTATTTTTGTAGAGGGGGAACAAACAAAAAGGAATGGGCACCTTCTGGTCAAGGTAACTTCATAGTGATCTACAAAAACAATGGGGGGAAATTTTCCTTCCTGGTTCTACCATCAAAGTCAAGGGCCTGATGCTGCTTTCTCCAGCCATTGTTTAGGGAGGGTACAATTGTGCATGTACCTTAATAAAAAAGGAACATAAAACAAAATCAGTCTTCTGCCAGAGTTTTTCACTTTTATTAAAATCTTGGAAAACAGCCGAAATTTCACTGGACATCACCAAGAAAACTTTATGTGGTTCCTCAGGCGCAGGAGCTAGATTCTCAGTACTGCTGACACTTGAAGAACATCCTCTTTTCATGTCAGATATTTGAAAGACCTTACTCTGTTGAAGTTCCTGCTTAGAGCTGATGCAGCTAGCATATACCATTTATACAATCACTCTTGTTTGGTTTTCTTGACCTCTGCAGATTTTTCTTCCTTGTTTTTCCGCTTCTTGTTATCATCATCTTCCTCACTGTCATCTTCATCTTCAGTATCCTCTTTGGAGTCTTTTCTCAAGCCTAGATAAAGTGCAAAGAAAATGTGAAAAATATGAGATTATCTGCACCAGTCCACAATCAGACAATGCAGATGAATGGAAGGATAGTTTTGATGTAAGTAAAGAATTCCACTAAGTTCATTTAAAAAGTAAATATTTGCTTTTTTCTTTATAGCATTCCATTATTTTTCTTTCATGCCAGAAACCAATTGTGTTGATTTTCTTTGACCCCACAAAGCATTTTTTTCAGAGTCCATACTTTGAATTTTTGGATTTACTTTCAGAGCATGAATACACTGTTCAGTTCAGCACATTCCATTAAAAAGCTTCAACTGATTCTTGACAGATATCACCCCACCTCTTTATTTCTGGCCTTCCACTGTCCTAAATCCTAATCATTTCTTCCTTTCTCAAATCAGTAATAAAACCACACATCAAATTAAATAAAAACCCACCTAGTGGTTTATTAAAATTGAAATATGTTGATACAGTTATGCCCTTAAATCTTCCCCAACCCTCTTTAATATGTTGCATGCAGTAACAAAACTACAAACAAAATAGCCTAATCATTAGTTATTGAGATCTGTTGAGACAAACAGAGAGACAAAAAAACACATAACCTCCTTTGCTTCCTACATCTTTGCTTGCTGGCGGAGGTACAGTAAAACTAAAAATATCGTGACCGAACAAGCTAACATGCACGGTGAATGTACTTATCATACACATCCCTCAGTGTGGGTTGACATTGGGATTGCCTTAGGAGGGTTCTTATAAACTGGATACATTTCCTATGTGTTTTTTTTTAATTCACACACTGTAGAAAAATGATGTTTGAAAAATAATTTATTTTTTCGATATTCTTGTACCAATTAGTCTAATTAATACACTTTTCAAAAAAAAACTTTTTTGTATTTTGTATTCAAATACATGAAGTAAGAAACAAAGAGAGAGAGGGGAGAGAGAGAGAGAGGGAGGTGGGTGTTGGAGTACATGTGATATAGAAGAGGTTCATTTTAAAAGTTTGACAACATTTACACAAGTTTGTCGTAAATAATTGAAAACCTTTAGATAACCCATATTTTCCAAGAGTGATGGTAAACCTAACCATGTACAAACATAAACAATAAAAGATATTTCCACATATGCGTTTTCATGATTTTGTGTTTTGTGTATGGTGTATTATATATAGCTCTCTTTGATAAGAATTTCGACTTGTATAATACACCTTCTTACTATGCGTTGTGACATATGATTTTGCCCTTGAAATGTCAAAGCCACCAGCACCAGGGGCCCCTGGACCCCACGCCAACAAGTTGAGCGCTTTGCGCTTTGATTTTGTAAATGGTGTATTATAGCTCTCTTTGACATGAATTTTGACTTGTATAATACACCTTAACTATGTGTTGTGACATACTTTTTTGACCTTGAAATGTCAATTTTGCGAGAGCTTCGGGGGGCTTCGCCCCTGAACCCCTACCAGAGCTTCGCCCCTGGACCCCACCAGGGGCCCTTGGAGCCCATGCTTTCCGCTCAAAGTGACACTTTTGGTGTCACCTCAATTATGCCACTAAATATCGTGTCAGTTTAATTCAATTCCCGCCCCCTCCCCAATATGAAAATACTGGCTACGCCACTGCTTGTGATCAATTATTCAAATGTAAATACGTCTGCAAATAACTTTTAGGATGTTCCACTAAACTGCAGGTTGATTTTTTGCTCACAACATTTTTTTGGATCATATCATTTTATTAATAAGCTTTAGTATAAAAGCTGTGTGCGAAAACAAATAAATAAAACACCAAGAAATGTTTAGATTATATAATTGTATTTCATAAGTATTATTTCATTTTACTTCCCTCAAATAATCTAAACATATTACCCCCGCTAAAATGTTATAACCCCGATAGCAGTGTTTTGAATTTTGACCGTACTTTGGAGAGCCCGTTGGATGATTTTTATGGAATGAAAAGTAAATACTTCAATAAAAATTACTAAAATCACCCTAAAAACAGTTTTTGAAGACATGGATGGGCTTCAAACATAATGAATAAGCATTGTAGGTGGAAAAAAAAGAAGATAAAATGGTATAGTTTCACAAAGATCTTAAACTGAGATTTTCCTGTTTCAAGTTTTTAACACAAGGCTTTAAAACAGAACAGCAGGGTATAGGGATCACCTGAAATAAGAATGCATAGGGGCACTATCATTATGGTCAATAGGAGAAAACACAATTTTTCGTGATTTTGACAAAAATTGCACATATCCCAACTAAAAACTTCCAGGAACGTAATTACTGTCCAATCTGTCATGATATTTCAGCAAAAGAAAAAAAAAATCCCGCATCCCAGAATGGCTGAAAATGAGATATCTTCATGGGAAAATGACATTGATATTGTCGAAAATTAACATTTTCGCGAAATAGGTACTTTCATGGCGTAATGTCAAGGCCAAATTTGTTCCACAAAATACTTCGTTTTCAGCCATTCCGTGTGTGGAATTTTGGTTTTTTGCTGAAATATCATGACAAATTAAATAATCAATAATTTCTGGAAGTTTTCAGTTGAAGTATGAGCAATTTGTGTCGAAATCACGAAAAATCGTATTCACCGTGACAATAGTGCCCAGGGCCGCGTCTTTCGGGCCCTAACCGTTATTAAGTATGAATTCTTATTTCTGGTGAGCCCTAAGTTATATGTCTTTGTAGTACCCTCGAATGGCCAGCCATTACTTACGGCAGCCATACTAACACGGTTGGCATCCAGTCCGACGGTACTACGGCAAGTACTATTTTTAAGTGAATGGGTGATGATACTGTGACTGAGTGTGAATGTGCCTAGGCCTATGCCTAAATACTAGTAACGCTAATTATTATTATGTTTAACGTTACTAACGTTAGTTACGGCTTACCTCTGTTGCTGTTCGTTCCGAGTATTTTCTCTGATTCAACCAAGCTTGTTAAATGTGCATTTACATCACATTGTACTCTCTGTAAAGCAGTCAATAATTCTTCCAGTTTATTGCTCCCAGATTTGCCATACACATTTTGAGAGAACTTTGTTGCTTCCCCGGTTTTAGAAGTAATAATCAACTGCATAGAGGCAGACATTTTGAAGGTAGCAATTAATTAATTGTACGTCAATTACCTGACACTGTGCTCTATACGACCTACACCCCAACTCACGAATGTATAGGCCACTTACTGTACAGACAGACAGTTTATACTGATTCGCAAGAGTAAAAGCTTTTGTAAGGATAGTAGGGAGAATTGTTTGTTTTCGTTCTATCATGGTACAATTATGGTATTCAGGTTTGAAATCACCAAGGACACGATGTGTTTATCATGGATTAAAAGAAGAGAAATCAAAATAATTTATTTATGTTGCTGACAACGAAAACACTTAGCCTACTTTTTTCATAAAGAAAAAGAAAAATTAATTCCTTAGGTGCACTATCTTCGGATCCACCATGATACCAGTAACGCAGAAAATACGTATGAAATATCCTCCGCAAAAAAGCTCGTCGTAGGCCTGTGTGAATCGAAAGCTTGACCATGCATGTTGCCTGCAGAATTTACAGTGGATTTTGAGCCGTTAGTAGGCCTAGGCGTTAAAGTGTAAGACCTAGGTCTAACATTACAAGCTAAATCAGCCAGCTGTACAGTAAAACTTAAATTGTCCGATCACGGGCCTACTGTTTCAAGAAAATTTGAATAATTATTTATTCTAAAATTGTATGAACCGTGAAAGTGGATCCGGAGTTAACTAGACATTTGGAAATCGTCACAATTTTTTTTTAAATTTTCTTAGGCCTAACGTTAGGTGGATAAAATCGCATGAATAAATAACATGGGTGAAATTCGGTTTGGCCCAAAATATAAAATATGCGCAGGTCTAATTACCCACCAGATGTACCAGGAAGACGTATGATATCCAAACGACGATACTGGTTGATATACACTTCAAGCCTAGGCCTAAATAATTATTTCAAACTGCACAATTAAAGTAGGCCTAGGGTATAACGAATAAATCAATGATAAAGGATTTTAATCAGCAATTAGTAGTCATAACGATGTTTTCCAACATATATAAGTACCATTATTGTTCTGACTGGAGGCTGAGGCGACACAAAGTATCATAAAAAAATATCTTATTGTAATGTTAAGAAATAAATAATAAATATCCCAGTATAATGATAAAGTGTTCCTTCCAACTTGGCAAATCCGTACTAAGCTCGCACACAATTATACGATGTTTTCTGTTTTGGTATGGAATTTCCTAACCAAATCAAGCTGCAATTCAAGTCTCTGAATATTTCAGTGAAGTGCCTATTTCTGCATGCATATACTGTTGATTAGTGCGTGTGTGGAAGCTCTTTGGTGTGTGAAATCGTGTTTTTAAGGGGCTTGACTCCATACGCTATTAAATTGTGCAGACGATCAGGCTTCCTCCAAAATTTGATTGGTTTATTATTGTCACGTGAATTTCGGCCATGTGACAATATGAAAATGTCTATAGGCCTATGTATAGCGGCCATGTAATTTTAGTGGCTATAGCCTATCGTATATTAGTCAGATAACATAACTATGTATTATAACCATATGTATCGGCTGTATTGCAAGTATTGTGTAGCATGTAGGCATGATACTGAGTGAGATGTTTATCTCACTATGGTCGTAGCATAGGCTAGCCAGGCAGCACAACCTATGGCAGATTAATGGGGTCCAAACACCACAGTCATGTAAAGTTCTCGTAAAATGCAAAATTTTCATCATTTAAGTATCTTATATCAATTGTTAAAGCATTATGAGTTGTTTTAATAAAAAAAATAGAATAACGGTGATTTATCTAACAGAGGTTTGAGTTATCATGATGTAAAATCATATTTTGAGTGATTATTGGACGGACAGATCTGCTGTAAAATTTAGGCTGTTTATACAATTTATGTCTATCATTCAAAATACAACACAACTGAAGCCCATATGTATGCTGTTGAGTGACAGGACATGAAAAATAAAATTTGGCTCCTTAAGTTTGTATGTAATATTGATAAGTTTATGGACATATGAGAGGTCACTTGTTTCTTACAAAATGTCCATCCAAATGTTGAAGAAAACAAATCATTTTCTTGAAA
>JAIGNY010000904.1:1087500-1112500 GCA_020152595.1 Chiridota heheva
TTCCGATTCCGGAGAAATTGTGTCCTACTCGTTAGGCTGATTTTTGCATTGATTTAGTATGGCAACAGCTTAGGCCATAATTGCCAGTTGATTTTGTGTGTGTCTTTCTGCATTTTTTTTTAATGTTTTTTTAAATAAGATTACATTTTTATTTGAAGGCCTTGATTGTTGAATAACCATAAGGAATATGTGGACTACCCTTCTACACATGACAACTTGTGAGAAATTTGGTATCTACAAGTTTTACGCATCTTAGGACAGGCACTTATGTTAGTTTTTTTGCATCGTCAGTTAAGTTTAAGTGACAACTCACTTATGTACTTGCCAGAACGCCAAAATTGACTTGGAATTTGTTTCAGAAATTGTTTAGTGGGTGGGGTGCATTTTTTTGCTATGTAAAAATAATGAAGTAGAAAGTGCGGCAGGGCTCTCGATACGGGGGGCCGGGAAGGGCTCAAAATTTCCCAATTTAAAATTAATTATATATGGGGAGGTATCTGAAAAGTTAGGCGTTGACCTTTCAAGGTAGGGGAACTAGGGCATGAGAGTAGTGTGGTCCAAGGGGCTAAACAAGGGTCAAGAGACAAAGCCTGTTAGGGACGCAACGGCGGAGGTCTAAAAATTCCGTTTTTGATGGCCCGCAATGGCAATGGAAAACTTTTCAATGAAAAAAAAACAAAAACGTATAGCAGACAACCTTGCATGGTTCTGTGGTTAGGGGTCTATGGGTGTACTATCCCTGGAAGCGCTAATGATTCCATGCTTTAATTGGCCCCAACTGACTTAAAAATGATAATAATAATTAACCATATAATTACGAACATAATCCAAATGACTGCTCAAAGTAATGTGTTTATTTCGGTGGTTGATATTTTTAGTTGGATTTCCCTTCAGAATTTTGAAACCGAACTGAATCCATCCCCGAATTAGAAGTAGAATTTTGCCACTATAGCCTACAATTATCATTCACACATACCTGTATATTAAATGTAAAAAAATTGCACTAAAATAAAATTTGACTTTCTAAAAATTATACAAATATCTAAATCCATTTTGCTGGTGTCAAAATTAGAAAAAGACCCTGATCAAGTCCAAAATATAAAAATTTCTAAACACAAATTTGTACAGATTTTGAAAACAATTCAACAGATGGGCTAACAGAAAGTGGGGTACAGCACCCGTCATACCCCTTCCCTACTGGCCTGGAACCAGGAGTCCTTATGCTGTCATATAACATTAACTATATCGTGAATGAAGGAAAGGCTTCTGCCATTTTGAGGAAAAAGCCATATATTTTGAGGAAAAACCTTGGAAATTTTAAAGTAAAAGTCAGATATATATTGTGCAAAAATTAAGAGATTTTGATGATAAGTCGGATATTTTAAAAATCCTTCAGATATTTTGAGCAAAAACCGTGGAAATTTAAAGTAAGATCGGGTATATATTGTACTAATCAGAGATTTTTAAGATAAGTCGGATATTCAAAAAAAGTCTTCAGACATTCGAGGAACAGGTCAGATATATTGAGGAAAAACATTGAAATTTCGAGGAAAAAGTTGATATATTGAGCAAGAAATTAAAGAGTTGGATATTTTGAGGAAAAAGTCGGAATTGGGTAACTCTAAATATTTTGGTGGGTGGGGTGGGGGCAGAGGCGGCAAAAACTAACTTGGGCCAAAAAAATTCTCGAATAATTTTTTCTGACATGGGGAGTACATTTTCAGACAAAACTCTGGCCAAACTCTGGAGTAGGCCCTAGCTTGGGTAATGAGCTCTCGCTATAAGGACCTTTAGTGGCACCGCTGTCTAACGTGCTAAATTTCTAAGAAGAAAAGACTTGAGATTGACTACAATTGGGTAGTAATCATGAAAAAGGTAAAAAAAGAACACATGAAGAATTAAAGAAGTCTTAAAATTATTGCTTTTAGAATTACGGTACGTGAACAATAATTATAGCATGAATAATTTTACAGATTTGTATTAAATGATAAGAAATATCTTAATCTGTTATCGATATTTTACATAAAGTTTGTTCTTACAAATAGAAACAAAAGAAATTTAATTGCCATGATTTATCAATTGATTAATGGTTTCAGAGCAATAGATATTTAATAATTTTATTAGTCTTCTTACAAAACTTATTCCTTTATCTAACACTCTTTTCAGTGTTAAGTAAATAAAAAGAAACTTGGCAAAACAGCCTTTTCTTGACATACAGAGAACTTTCTTTGCTACTGTACAATTTCCTGCATAAACCTATATATTGCAGAAATTCCTGTATGGCCTTTGTTTCTAACACACAGTATCTAACCAATTTAAAGACCACATTGTTTTCAGAGAGATATCAAATTTACAAACATCCCTGACCTTGTGAGACCATGTTAACACTTAATAGCTCCACGGTGAGTCTAGATCAGTGCTAATACCAAGAAGCAATTCTTGATGCAACTGCTTTGTGCATTCAGGCATGATGAATAAACAGTCATTCAGGAGTTTAATCAACTGTGTGCAGTCATAGACAGTTCAGTCATTTGATCTGATTATGCTACTATTAATAGCTCCATGATCTAAAAAAAACGTCTTGCAAACTTTTTAGAACAAAAATTTCATCATGTAAGCTTTTAAACAGAATAGTCTTAAAAGCACTTGTATGTATGTGTATGTGTATAATTTCAGAGGCATGGATAATCAAAGCAGAAGCCTACATACAAGTGGTGAAGAATGCTAAAAACCTTGAATGTCAGAATGTAAGCTATTCGTTATGTGATATTGACAGATTGAAATTTTCAGACTGTTTTCTCCCGCTAAATTTGGAAGGTATAATGGAAATTCAAGCTTGTTCAACTGCTCTCATTTAATAAACGTTAACGTTGGTGAAATACTTTAAAACAATTAGTCAACAATGAGTCAACAATGAGTCAACAATGAGTCAACAATGAGTCAACAATGAGTCAACAATGAGTCAACAATGAGTTCATATAGAATTTCTCTTTGTGGCAATACATTACAAATTTGCATAAACTTTAATAAGTACTTATGTATATATATAAATACATATATATATATATATATATATATATATATATATATATATATATATATATATATATATATATATATATATATATAGATAGATAGATAGATATATATAGATATAGATTAAAATAATGATAATAATAATAATAATAGATATATAATAATTATGTTATTAATAATAATTATGATAATAATAATAATAATAATAATAATAATAATAATAATATAATAATAATAATAATAATAATGATAATAATAATAATAATGATAATAATAATAATAATAATTTCATCTTCCCTAACTTTCATGCCATCATGTCATGTACGCCAGTAAAGAGGCCCTGATGAAACTCAGCATTGATGCTGTGTAATTCTATATCAAACATTCATTTTAATTTTATAATTGAAAAGGATATAGGCCTATTTAATTATTGCCCATTTCACCGTCCAGGCTCCATCCGTAAAGAAAGCATAAAACCGGGAAGATAAAATCCTCTAATCAGCTAATGGGCGGGGAAGTCTCCCCATCCATACCCTTGCCATCCCACAATTACTACGCCTCTGACCTGGCCCTTGCCCTATAATACGTGCATGCACTATCGATTTTTTTTATAAATAATTGCAATATCTTCATTGTTGTAGTCATGTGGTATGGGGATATTGCACCCAACCCGAAATTATTTAAGCATTACGTTCATTAGTTAGGCATTATAAAGCCGACATGTTACAAAAAATTAACACATGTTATCTTAGTTAAGCTTTTAATGCCTACCATTGACTGTCATGTGTTCTACACTGAATACCAAACTTCAATATATTGCGACTGATTGTACAAGGCTATAGGCTAAAGTTAGCCTCAGCATAAAACTATTAAAATTTCACTTTATCTGATGTTTGTTGTAGGTTTTGGAAAATAAGTTGAAAGAATATTAAAGCAGATTGAATGATCTGGCACCACCCAGAAAAGATTATTAGGCCCAAATAAAAGCCCGCCGAGAGGGAGGGACAGGGGAAATTTGCTCCGGGCTCAGAGCTTAGTGGGCCAAACGAGAGAAACTTGGGGGCCCATAAATACATCTGATTATCCTTTTTAGGTTTTCATTAATATGGATTTATCTGCGCCATAATTTGCAGCCAGATAAGCCAGATGACCTTATTTTTTATTCTTTTTTTTTTTTGCTCTTCCGAATTTTTGAGGGCTGCAAAATGTGACTTTGCCCGGGCCCACGCAATCCTCTCGGCGGCTCTGCCCAAATGCCCTTTTTGGGGGGAATTTAAGTTACGTGTCGAGCCTTAACATTCTGAAAGGCAAAAAAAAAGTTACTCCAGCGTATTTTGGGCAGGCTTGTAACCAGGAATTTTCAGATTAAAGGGTGGGGGATGAAGGAGGGGCACGACCTGTCAGTAGATAGGAGCACAAGGAGTGACACAACATAGAGGGTTTTGGAAGATGGGGTATTCCATGGGGGCACAGTAGTTTGCACGAGGCCACAGCCCCCCTCGTGGCCCAGCCTGGCTACGCGCCTGATTTTGGGCCAAAATTCCCCTGGCGTGTGAGACCCTCAGCTCGGGGGCCAGGGCAACTTGCTCCACCTGCTAGTAGTGTATTCATGGGATAAAAGGGGCGGTTACCCCCCCCCCCCCTTCCTCCACCCAATATTTCACTCTAATTTTGAGGATTTTATAATGTGGACATGTACACATTATAAGTAAACAACATAACAAAGCTTAACATGAAAACAATCACTCCTGTAGTTGTGTTAATATTATCATTTCAAAACCATTACATTAAGCCCCACCTCGTCATTAATATGATATTACTATCAAACAATAGAGACCATCTACAGGCCATGATGCAACTCATCAACAGATAATGCCTCGACAAAAATATAGGAAGGGCTACTCCCAAGAGGCTTTGGAGGATGCCATAAAATGTAAAGTCTGGGGAGATGTCAGCGAGGCAAACGACAACAAAGTTTAACATCCCAGAATATATGGCCCTCGCTAAATAGGTAAAGAATATGGCTGTCATCGGGTATGGCAGAACGAGGACCTAGCTGAAGCTGATAGTTAAAAGCATCCTTGACGCCGATGGCAGATCAACGCCATTCCGAGACAACTTATCTGGCCATGATTGGTTTCAAAAATGTATAAAAGGTACCCCACGCTGAATGAAAGGTTGGGAGAAGCAATTGGTATAGAAGAAAGGGCTGTTATTTTTCGCGAGAAGATACACAAGTGGTTCGACTAATATGAAACCTACATCGATAGCATCGATCCGAAGCTTCTCCAGGACCCCACCCGGATTTTTAACTGCGACGAGGGCGGATTGCCTCTGTGTGGGAAAACGGCGAGGGTGCTTGCACCAAAAGGAGCACAGGTGATATATCAAATTTCCTCCGCTGGAAAAGGCCAGATCACTAATTTGACGTGCATAAGTGCTTCGGGGATGTTCTTGCCCCCGTTGCTAATATTTCCTGGAACAAGATCTAATTTCAGTCCCATGAAAGGAATGCAAGCCGATGCAGTCATGAGGAGATCCAGCAACGGCTGGATTAATTATTATATATATCTTCTTTCTTTTTGAGTGGCTTGCAACCACTTCCATTTGTATTCAGAGGAACATAAAATCAAGCGTCCCGTGATGTTGTTTATCGACAGATGTAGTTCACACATCAACATAGAAACCAGTAAATTCTGTTCAGAAAACGTCATCATCTTGCACTGCTTCCCGGCTCATGCCAGCCACGACGTTCAGCCAGGTGATTTTGCGGTCTTCGGTGCTCTCAAGCGAGAATGGAGTAAGCAGATTCGGATGTGGATGCTTGAGCATCCAGGGCAAAACGTGACGAATAAGCAAGCTGTGGAGAGTGGTTGCCAAACCCGACATAGCCATCAACAGATCAATGGGTTCAGAGCAGCAAGGTTATTTTCATTTGATAAGGAGAGTATTGACAAAGCAAAGGTCAAGCCAGCTGACTTAAACAATGTCGCTAAAACTAGCTCCCAGCAGCGGACCATCCAGCATTCCACCACCGTCGACTCCGAGCAATGTTCCAGCTTCTGTCACTGCAGAATCACAAGGCCAAGCAGCTCTCAGAGATCTTTAGACTCAGCCATGACCATCAGTGACCTGTTCAAAATAAGGTTCGACGAAGTGTACGATATTGAGGAGCCATTATATTCAACGTGGAAAAACTGAAAGTGTCTTCTAAATCATGTTCAACAACAGCATCATCATCTCCAGTGGCAGGCGCCTCAACCTCGGCAACAGCATCATCACCTTCAGCAGCTGGTCCCTCAACAACAGCATCATCATCTTCAGCGGCAGGCCCCTCAACCTTGGCAACAACATCATCATCTACAGTGGCAGGCCTCTCAACCTCAGCAACAGCACCAGCATCTAGAGCGGCAGGCCCCTCAACCTCAGCAACTGCATCATCATCTCCATCGGAGGGCCCCTCAACTTCAGCAACAGCATCATCATCTCCAGTGGCAGGCCTTTTAATCTCAGCAACAGCATCATCATCTCCAGCGGCAGGCCCCCTGAACCTCGACAACAGCATCATCTTCTCTAATAGCAGGCCTCGCAACCTCAGCAACAGCATCATCATCTAGAGCGGCAGGCCTCTCCACCTCAGCAACAGCATCATCATACCCAGCAGCAGGTACCTCAACCTCGGCAACACACTCTTCTTTGTCTCGTGTACGCACATCAACTGCTGAAAAGTTAGCACCCTCTTATGTCAGCCCCATTTTCATGATCACCTCATATATCCTTCTACCCCTCCAAGCAAAAAGAAGAAACCCGAAAGAGATCCCCTTTCAAAAGCAGTGCCAAGCGATGTCTTTAGGAAATACCAAGAAGATAAAAGAAAAAGAAGGGGAGGAGGAAGAAAAGCTGAAGACAAAAAGGCAGATGGAACGTCAAGCACAAGAAAAGAGAAAAAGAACAAGAATAAAGAGCAAACGAAACAAGATATAGATATACAGATATATCCGACGATGAAAACACATGTGCAGCATGCAGAGATAACTATGTGGATGGGGAGGGCGACTGGCAGACTGGGTGACCTGTGATCTCTGTGATAAATGATTCCACGTTGATTGCACAGCAATTATTACAGATATGCATGGATAAAATCAATGACTTGTCATAGAAATGAACGAGCCCTAGTTTTTTTTCAAGATTTATTAGATTGTTTGAAGAATTTTCAGATTTCATGATTTCATAATGTTTCTTTTATTACAGAAATAAAAGCATTTATAGTGAAAGGGAGGAGTGGCGCCTCCTGTTAAAAATGTTACGTTGCATGAGATCATTAACACTTCAGCAGCTTGTGTCATAATGCTGGGGCCAGACGCAGTTGTATCAGAAAATATAAAAAAGCGGTGGGTGGAAATGGGGTAGAGAGGGGTATTCCAAGCTGCCAGCTAAAATCACTTAACTTAATCATATCATCACAAAACATAATCAGCAGATCAGCATTTGTGAAGAGTCAGAGCACATAGGCGTTACGTAACTTGCTTCCTCTTTGAGACCCAATTTTTCGTTTCTTTAGACAACAATCCACTTAGTACTTCATGCATGCCATGTCATATTGCGGGGTACATGGGAGGGTGTCGGTATAAGATGAACATGTTGGGTTAAGAAGTGAATGAATTACATTTCGGCTAGCACCAATAATATTTTTGATGCTCTATTGCAGAGTCGCCGAGAGGTTTGCATGGGTCCTGGGCAACGTGACATTTCGGGGCCACAAATTTCTGAAGAGCAAAACAAATGAGTAAAAGGTTCTCAGCCGTATTTGGGGGTCCGAAAAGTCTGAGAAGCAAAATAAAAAAAAAAGGTCCTCAGGCAAATTTGGGGGTCCCAAAAATTCTGAAAAGCAAAAAAGGGTCCTCGGTTGGCCCTTATAGAACCTTATAGGCCCCAAATTTCCCACATGTGGGCCCTAAATTTGGGGCCCGGGGTAACTGGTCCTCCCTTACATTCGGCGGGCCTGGTCTGTTGTTACTTTTAAACAAATGAGACAATTTAGATCTCTTTATTAACATATTTTCACAATTTTGTACAACACAAATTATTTTAGTTGTAATTGTTATGATTATTGTTACTTTTGGTAAAAAAATCATTATTATCATTGTTGTAAATATATGTAATTTCTAATATTGATTGACAAAACCAAAATTTAGTTCATGCACTTCCATGTTTTATTAAAGTGGTCCTGTCATGGGGATCGGATCTTACGTAAAATATATTATTTGGATTATTTGATTTGCAAAAATATAATTTCACAACTAGTATCAACAGCATCTTTATTTGTTCTTCTAAAACATTACATTTTCCAAGCAAATATTAAACAAAATGACGCAGCGTTGTGTAGTTGGAGGATGCAGTGAAATAAATTCTTAAACTAAAAGTCGTTTATCAATGGCAAAGGGCAACAAAACGAGACAATTCTGGACGTGTTTTGTGCACTTGACATGAACCGAGTTTTCGGGGCTCACCGGTTACAGCCTCACTCCAGATGGTTACCCCTGTTCTGTTCCATTTAAACAGTAGCTTGTCCGCATCGTCTTAGACATGAAAATTTACCTGTTCCGCGAGTAATACAAATATAAATGAAAGAAACTAGAGGAAGTAAAAAATAAGACTCGATAAGATTCGAACCCAATTCGAATTCACAATTTGCCATCAAAGTAAAGCATGCATGCAACCGGGAAACCTTTTTCGGGGGTACCTCTAACTCATAAACGCCTCTGTCAGTCTGTCCTCCCTATTCTGAAACGGGCCATCAGTCAGTTTCCTCAAAAACGAAAAGCAATGAAAGATAACAAGGTGATGTAGGTATTAATTCATTTATCATAACATATAATAGATACAATAAATAAAAACGTCATAAATAATAGATTGGCCCCTCCTTAAAATAAGAAGAAAGAACACCTGCTTCCATATGCTATGTAAAATCAATAACAATCATTGCCATTGATAATGATAACCTTATCCCAAACGTAGTAAGGAAATAATCATGATATCTGAATTTCCACGTTCCCTATGATAAAACGAGTGTAGATACTCCTCCTTTCCCTAACTGCTCAAACAATAAGAGATTGAAATGCTTTACCGCCAGACGTGACCAGACATTGATATACATTCACCAAGTCTAAACTCTTTCAAAGCTAAACTAAGCCTACTTTTTCCTCATGATACATGTTACGCTCGGTTGTCTTTTATGTCCAGAAGCAATGATTTTTGCTGACTTAACCTGTAAGTTTGCATAGCACAATACAGTAATGTGCGCTATACTATAAGTTTCCATTATCTTAACCTTAATCTATTCAAATTCAGGTTGCAAGATTGTTTTAGCAGATGGAAAGTGGCGTACGTACCCACGCTAACAATTTCTTAACTTAGCTGTTGAAGTTTCCGGTTAGCCGGACTAGCTTCGTTCATTTCAAATTTCAAATAATATAATTCTCCTTCACTATTTCTTTGTGACTGTCTTCTAAAAACGATTTGGTATAATAAATATTTTCTATTATGTTTCTGAAACAGTAAAAATATCTAAACGATACCATTCTTCATATCACGTTTTGGAGGTGGCTATTAAAGCGGATTGGTACCGGAACTTGTCGTCTGCATTTCTCAACGTTGATTTACATGATTTTTGCGAATAAAAACAACGTCATAAATTTTTGAATTAGCATTGCTGAAATTTATTGTAGCCATTGTAACCATTAAAATACACTCTTCAATAAATAACACTTAATTTGAAGTCCATATTTTCTTCATTAAATGAAATCTAACAAAAAATTCTTAATTAAAAGATGGCGGATTTTGAGCATGGAGTTTACAATACTAGACCTGTCGCGTTCTGAGAGCCATGACAGAAAACGCAGACGGAATTACGTGAATGAACTATTCAGTTCACGTAGACCTGTTGACTAAACGTCAAGCGACTGAGACTTGACATTGATAAATAACACTTTATATTTCCATTAGGCGTACATACAAAAAAAAGGGTAGATGTTGTTGCAAACACTTCAATTTGATTATGTTTAACAAAATATTACTTGCGAAACAGTAAGAATTTCATGCCGATTACGCAGGCTTTGTACTGTAGGACCATGGAAGGGTTGTAAGCCTGATACTTATTTCTTGTCTGCAAGCGGTTTAAATTAAAAAAGAACGACATCCTTTCATTATGAGAATGTTCTTCATTCATTTCCAGATCATTTTGATCATAATTTGAACATAAGAATGACAAATTAAGAAAAACTTTCGCAATCAGACGCTATTTGTACGTGGTTAGTATGTGTGTGATGCATTGTTTACGTTCAGCAGTCCTTGAAATGACCAAGGAGTTCTTAAGAACTGTTATGACGTCACAAATACCTTTCAACTTTTTTCGGAGCAAGCAATAAACGATCAGTCCTTTTTCATCACGAAAAAAGAACCATAATTTCTTTACGGATTATTGAAATTGGGGACATGAAAAACCTATATCAGCTTAAATCCATCTTTTTTTATTTTTATAGAAGGCATGGCAGAGCCACTTTAAGTTTTCTATAAAAATAAAATAAAGACAGCTGGGCGAATCCTGAAATTTACCCAAGCTATAGGTCGAATTTAGCCGGCACACGGTCGATTTCCACCAAAGGTTATCATTATTGTGTTGCGCGTCCTCTCATTTCGTGACGTCACTGCATCTTGCCTCTGGTAATATTTCTGAAAGAGCAACTGGTAGACGTTACAGACATAAAAGAGACGTTGACCAGCGTTCTACAACTGATGATAATCGGTAAAGTACTAAACAGACGAATTTTACCGAACTTACCTATAAACAGTACGCAACGTAATGCAAATACGAAATCAAGCGAGAACGGAACGTTCATGTCCATCTTTGTAATGTCTAACTAATGAATGTTAGTTTGGCTCTACAATGCTTAACTTATTTTGGATTGGGTGGTTATTTCCTGGCAGGCTTTTGCATGAACAATATGCAGCTGCGTTTGCGAAATGGGAAGATGATTTGACTTTTGAAATTGGGATGGGGGAGTTTTGATTTTTTGTCCCAACAAACCTTTCATAGGTGTACGGGACTATTTGCACTTTTGCCTGAAAATTCCAAATATATATATATATATATATATATATATATATATATATATATATATATATATATATATATATATATATATATATATATATATATATATATATATATATATATATATATATATATATATATATATATATATATATATATATATATATATATATATATATATATATATATATATATATATATATATATATATATATATATATATATATATATATATATATATATATATATATATATATATATATATATATATATATATATATATATATATATATATATATATATATATATATATATATATTTATATATATATATATATATATATATATATATATATTTATATATATATATAAATATATATATATATATATATATATATAAATATATATAGATATATTATATATATATTATATATATATATATATATATATATATATATATATATATATATATTTATATATTGTATATATATATATATATATATATATATATATATATATATTTATATATATATATATATATATATATATATATATATATTTATATATATATATATATATATATATATATATATATGTATATATATATAATATATATATATAATATATCTATATATATTTTATATATATATATATATATATATATATATATATATATATAAATATATCTATATATATATATATATATGTATACATTTATATATATATATATATATTTATATATATATATATATATGTATATATATATATATATATATATATATATATATATATATATATATATATATATATATATATATATATATATATATAATATATCTATATATATTTATATATATATATATATATATATATATATATATATATATATATATATATATATATATATATATATATATATATATATATATATATATATATATATATATATATATATATATATATATATATATATATATATATATATATATATATATATATATATATATATATATATATATATATATATATATATATATATATATATATATATATATATATATATGTATATAAATATATATATATATATATATATATACATATAAAATAAATATATATATATGGAAATGCCCCTCCCCCTCCCCTCCCCTCCCCCTTCCCCTGCACTCACTCGCTTCTAATGTGCTAAAAAAAAAGCTTTAACATCAATTTCAAGATATTTATAAGAATTAAAAAAAAGGTTTTTAAGTGAAATGAGAATACAAAAAATGTAATTATAAATACAAGAGGTCAGATTTAGGGATTAAAGATCCAAGATTGCCATTGTTTTATTATCAGAAATCTCCATCTGGTATACCTGATTATAACTATCAGCCCATTAAACATTCTTCACAGGTGTAAAACTTGTATCAGTTTTTGTATGCCTTTTGTTTAAAAAGATTGATTCAAGTCAACTTGATTCCAAATGAACAATGAGATATAGAAATTCGAATAATTATTCCAATGATCCAAAGCAAATATTTCCTCTTTTGAAGCCCCTTGTGCATTTTAAGCCTTTTGAGGTTCTAAAAATTATACTTACAAAATGATAACTTTAGCCCACCTGGAGGGATAGTGAGATGCTATATACCAATGGCAGCGGAATATATTTGAAACTGAAGGCATAGAATCTTAGCGACTTCCTCAACTTATTTTAAAATACAGCAGTGCGATTAGACGACTGTTATGCCACAGATCTACAGTTTAGCTAAGAAAAGCCCTGAAATCCTTACTTATGCCCACCAATAGAAGAAGGTCACCCTCAGTCATTAAACTGTTATAACAAAGAGCTTCCACACAGCTCTTTGGTTATGAGGTTATAGGACCATGGACAGGAGGTCCTCGGAAACGTTCGTAGCCCAAAGGAGACATAAAGTCTGACATAATCCTTATTTCATATGTCTGACCAAGTTTCATAACTCCCGCAGCAATCTAACACATTTTTTTGTAATTATGAAAAACTTTAATGCTACTACTTAATAATATCATGGGGGCTGCCCTTTTTATTTCAAAACGTGCAGATTATGACGTCATCAGCCCTGCAGGATGTTGTCATCAGCTCAGCAGGATGTTGGAATTCTTCGTATTTCTATATAATCTACCTCAAGTTTTCTAGCTTATGAAAAAGTGTTTTTCTTTTGTTAAAGGTCAAGGAAATTTGTGTGTATACATGAAATTATCAGAATTTGCTGTTAAAACTTTGTGTCACATCATTTTGGAATAAAGACTTTAATCACATTTATAAAGAAGTACATTATAATCGTTATGTCCCTATTGGGGAAATTATGTCATCGTGCACAATATTTCAATACAGAATTGAACAAAATGACAGCCCCTATGTGTCGATTTTAAACATGAATAACTTGAGATAGGAATACGATTTTGACTTGCTGTGTTTGCCAATTAATTAAAATTTATCCTCCATTATATGAAATAATAATTGTATCAGACTTTATGTCTCCTTTATAGCAAGTAAATTCGGGTTAATATTAGATGGACAGTTCCAAAATCTCTCCCCCTCCCCCTATCGTTCCTACGCCACTGTACATGTGATGAGTTGTTTGGTTGTGGATGTAATATTTCACTCTGCGATTGACATGGAACGAGTCACCGATAATTCTGTTTGTGAAATTTTTCATAATTAAGTTGTCGTTTTGCTATTCAGGATCCCATCTTATATAGACTGAACGGATACAATTAACTTTTTGAGCTTTCAGCATGTTGAACAAAGGCTGAATAAAATATTTATGATGACATAGCCAAAAATAGGACGAATAAGATGATTTAAGTGAGAACCAGGATGTAATGACTTGTAGTGTGACGGGATTTCTTTATGAAGGGTGGGGCAAGCCGCAAGTGACATAGCCATTCTAAAAGCTGGAGGGGTGACGTAATTTTTCTAAAAGTGTGTATGGGTGGGTAATGGAGGAGGGGGCGGACAGTGGGTAAGCGTGGCCTGTAATGCTTCCTGAGGGCATGCAATGCATGTAAACCTATCATATAGGTGTACAAACATCCATACCAATGTAAATGTTGAAGAAATTTGTATTCCTTTTTCATATGAAAAACCTATTCAAAACAAAAAAAATTGTAATATAATTGCTATACATGATCATCCAACATGCATCGATGAACTTATACTTTGTGGCATTATTCCTTTCCAAAATAAACATCCGTGCTAAAAGTCGTATTTAAGTGAACAACTGAACATTCTTTCCTTTTCAGCTTGTTACAAAAAGTTCCGGCTGTAAACAACACGCATCAGTCAATATCTATATTACACTACATGCTATAAATATCGTTATTTGAGCTTTGCAATGTATTTTTTTGACAGTTTGAAGATATACTATCAGCGATGAACGAGAAGTGTTGTGCCTTTTTTGGATACGATCTGAAATGAATATTTGCCACAATTTGCATGGAGGATCTTGTAAATAAACTGAAGTACCACCTCACTGATGACGTCATCCGTTATAGGGTAAGCCAGTTTCATTTCTCTCTCTAAAGGTGGAAAGTGTACATTTCATTCTCCTCCCTCCCGCCCTATCTCCCTCCCTTCCCTCCATCCACTCCCTCCACTCCCTCCCTTACCTCCCCCGTTCTCTATGTCATTCGTTATTTCGACGTTGTTTCATCGTTATTGCTAAATCGAGCAAGATTAGATGATACTCTGATATAAGTACATCCGACATTCTACGATCTCTGCCCGACTAAGATCGGTGTCCGGCCAACTGGAGAGGGGGATGGATTGAGGGGGGGGGCGGGTGGCTCGTACGGCCATGAAGATAACAAATAAATTATGAAATTACCCAGAATATTTTCAAGAGTGTTTTGTCTTTTTGCGAAGAAACAAAAAAAAAATAATAGCCATATTAAATTTCATACCAATTTTTTTCAATACGGCGTGCCGAGTTTATTTGATTTCCCCGAAGAAATAGTCAAAATTGAAATTGTCCTGCGAATTATTTCTAGTGGGTCTAAGTTACATCAGGTGTAATAAACATTGAAAAGTATCCAAAGCAATCTTTTGCATTTCAGCAGTTCGGTAGCAGCGGTGGCAGTGGCGACGGAACGAAACAAATATTGGGGAGGGGACTGAAATGGCCAATGAATTTTGCTGAATCCGTGAGGTTCAGGGACAAAGCCCTGATGGGGGCCAAGGGGCGAAGCCCTAAAAACTATGCGATTTTAACGCATTACCGTGGTTTTAATCATGACTAAAAACGCAGTCGACTTGCTTCAATCAGATTGCAAATCTGCATAGATCTAAATCTGTTGATACACCAAAATTATTTTATAAATTTTACAGTTTTAGTACAAAGCTTGTTGGGGCTAAGCATGATGAGTGGCTTTGAAATTTAAACTTTTTGTAGTACAAACTTCAAGCCTTACACATATTCAACACTTATTATGAATATTGTTTCACTTAATTAAATTATTGTTTAACTTAATTAAATAGCCCGTGTCTTCGTAGTGTACAATGATATCATTTAAGATATATTTATAAGTATCGTAATCTTGCAGTGCTCCAATTCTAGAAGATTGCGTCAGTATATGAGATCATCCTCAGCTGGAATTTTCTGGAACTGCATCATTAACTTTTTTATGACAGTGACTTGACTTATGCCTCGTCACTCCTTGTCGGAGCATAGGCCACGGACAAATTCTCTTCACTTGGTTGTGTCTTGGACAAGTCTCTCCAGCTAATCTGCTAATACCAGGTGTAGCCTTTAAATTTGTTGTCTTGCTCTGTGTCATGCCTCCATGTGTTTTTCATTCTTCTCTTTCCCCGATAATTCCACCGTAGTGCTTGTCGTTGTAAGCTTCAAGTTGACTATGATAATTGAAGGCAGGTAACGGCACATTATTCAATTCTCGACGTACATCGACCACGACCTCGACCAACACCTCGACCTCGGGTGAACCCCTGAAATGAGTCTTTCATGCTAATCCCTGCTTCCACGGTTTGACCATCGCGCAGTTCAGCAACCAGTCGACAGTTTAAACATACGAATCGCATACACATCTCAGCTGCTTACTAACTTCAATTTGGTCTATTTCAGGTCTGCATTATGCGATCACCTACTGACTGACAAATCGTAAAGGAATGATAAACAGTGCAATTTGAGATTAACTAAACTAACTGCTTAAGTTTGATTCATGATTTGATTAGGCCCTAACGTCTGAACGCTACTCGCCAATACAGACAATGGGTGAAAAAGAATAAAACGAATGACAATATATATTACACACAAGCCTGCAATGCAAACAGTCCAACGTACACTCTACGCACATGATGGCTGTAACCAAGGAGCTTGTGTAGAAGCTCCTTGCTGTAACTTAGCATTAGTTACGGTCAATAGGCCTATGTTAGAATACGTTCACTGTTCAGACAGATCATCACATACGAAAGTCACAAAGGAACTGATAATTCACTGCATTAAAATGATTTAATTGAACGCGTTCTCCAAGAGGCTACGTAAATAACAACACAACTTACGCGAAGAACAAATTTAATGTAAGAATGCATATAAAATAACCCTTTTAATTTGTAATTTATTGAACACTGACAATCGCAGTCAAAGAAGAAAAGTCAACACAACGCAGATGTTAGCACAGTACAGATTATTCGCAACAAACCTAAGCATTTCAAACATGGGTCGTGCCATATATTGGCTCTTTTTTCAAATTCGGACTGGTGAACATATCAAAAGGTACTGGATAAAAGTTAGCTAACATGTTTCCCCATAATTCCATGTACCTTTCACACTTCAGCAAACGCCGTCGTAGTTCACAAA
This sequence comes from Chiridota heheva, assembly GCA_020152595.1. Taxonomy (NCBI): domain Eukaryota; kingdom Metazoa; phylum Echinodermata; class Holothuroidea; order Apodida; family Chiridotidae; genus Chiridota; species Chiridota heheva. The sequence goes on from JAIGNY010000904.1 coordinate 1,104,483, forward strand.
ATGAATTTACTTGGTCACTCTGTACAAAGTGTATGGGCGAAGGAAATTGCATGATGGGTAATGGCTGCCTCCATGGCCTAAAAAAACCCTCCTTCGAAGGGTTTTACCGAGGGCTAAAAGGAGGGGTTCACCCGAACTCGACGTAAGAGCACAGATACAATCTTTAATTTGTGAATGCTTGACAATTGTGTTAAAAACAGCTACTTTCATACACTTCTAGCAAGTTCTATCTATAAATAGGCGTATAGTCCTCAATGATATCATTTAAGATATGTTTAGAAGTATCGTGATCTTGCAGTGTTCCAATCCTAGAAGATGAAAAATAACAATGTACGATTAGTATATGAGAAGATTTTAAACCCAATAAAGTGTAGAAAAAAATTATAGAAGTTTGCGTCACTTTGAGATCATCCTGAAATATTCTGGAAGTGCGTCATTAACTTTTGTATGACAGTTTTATTGCGCAATTGAAGACGCTTACTGGGATATCCGTGATTTCTTGTAAAAGGTCGTATGTAACAATATTTATTATAGTTGAAAATTTTACTTTTACAGAAGTTAAGACAATCTCTTGATGGCCAAAGAGAGACTATATCGGATGTGAGTGACCAAGACTTGGGGAGTTCAATTAATGCGATTGCATCCCATGAAGACCCAGATTTTGGTGATATATATCATCAGTCACAAAATATTGGCGAGAAGGAACAGCACAGAGCAATATTTTTACATTTAGCAACTTTGCGCGAGAAAAATCGGGTAAGATTCATGACTTATTGGATGATCTCACACATTGGTTTAAAACTTGTTTTAATATGGGACAGATTACCACCACTCTCACCATACAAATAATTTTCACTTAGGAGAAAAACAATGTTATATCATATATTCCAGATATAGTTATAGGCAGTGGGGACTTATAGTTTTTAGATATGCAGTTGAAATACAGGGGGCAAGACTCATAGACTGTGGGGAAAAGTTTCGAATTGTCTGGTTATGCCATTGGCTGAAGGTTAACAACAGTGTTTCGTTTCTCTCGCCAATCATTTCATATTTTCATTTTAAATTATTCTGATTAATTGTGAATTCAGACGGTTTTTAACTCAGACGGTAAAAATGAGCTCACTACGCTTTTAATGTCACGTCTTCCTATATAGCTTAACACCTTTTCCTTAGCATTGGTGTAACTGGGAATCGCCCTAAAAGGGCCCGGACCGGGCCCTATCAAAGGGCCGTAAAAAATGTATCATTATACCTATATCCACTCTCCCCCAGCCCGTAGGGCCCTAGCCTAGCTACGCTAGCTACGCCACTGCTCAACTTTAAATTTCTTACCTAAAGCGGACACGTGAACATTGTTTAGTGCAGTATACTGGTATATGAAGAACCTAGAACCCCTGACTGCCTGACGGGCAGAGCTCTGCCCTGCGTTACTTACTTACTTAACTAACAACAGGTCAAAATGGAAAGTTTCTCTCAATAAAAGGGCCCGGACCGGGCCCTATCAGGGGGCCGTCAAAAATGTATCATTATACCTATATTCACTCTCCCCCGGCCTGTAGAGCCCTAGCTACGCGAGCTACGCCACTGCTCAACTTTAGATTGTTCACCTAAAGCGGACACGTGAACATTGTTTAGTGCAGTATACTGGTATATGAAGAACCTAGAACCCCTGACGGGCAGAGCTCTGCCCTGCGTTACTTACTTACTTAACTATCAACAGGTCAAAATGGAATGTTTCTCTCAATACATGGCCAGATATATAACTGTATAAGTTAGACTAAAATTTCGAGGTGGAGTGGGGGGAGGAGGGGGGAGGGGGATTTTGAAACCTCTAAAATTACGTATTTTCTATGCAACTATGGGTCTTTCTGCTTCTTTTAGATGATAAATCTCATCTTGGAAGATCTGAAAGAGAGGCAGCTGCGACAGAGATCAACCCACAAACCAGACCAGGAGCAAGACGCCATACTGAAGCTGGAGGAGCTCTCCCATCACTTCATTGCATTCACTGTTATCATCTTACTCATGTACACTATATTACTAGTGCTCAACTACTTTATATATTTGTCATTTCCCTCCAGTTAGATACTGAACTCGAGACGTTTGCAGTGCATTTAGAATATGGAATATGATGAAAACACTCACCAGACAAGCTGACATATGATTTGTATTTATTCCACCATATCATAGATATTATACGATGTTTTCTTACCCGGATTTTTCCAGTCGCAGACTTGAACCAGTGGTGTAGAAATCTATTTTACGGGGCAACCCACACGATAGGGAAAACCATGCAATAAATGGTGGTTAACAGTTGTTCAGATATGCAGTTGGGATTTGGGGCAGTAGACTTCTCGACCAGGCAATACGGGCCACGCCCAATGGGCCATGCATTAGTGCATGGTGACTTTGCTTTGGCGGATAACGGATAGACTATGTATATTAAAAGTCAGGTGATAATGCATTGTTAAATATATGGAAAGCCATAACCAGATAACAGAACTTCAAGACTATAGTATCAGTCATACCTCGACAATTGAAATACGGACCAATCTGTCAAAGTGATGTAAGTGAAAATGTACTCCACAAAGAAGAAAAGACCTGATTACAATCACTAATTTTGTAGTAAACAGTTTCGTAACCTCACCTACGAAATGCATACCATACTGCCATATCGTGTATAATATTTTCACCATTTTTAAATATTTTCCGTTTTGAACAAATTGGTTAAATATGTTTTAAACAACAGTAATTTTTCACACTTATAATTCTTTCTTTAGTAAGAACAGTTTTATAAACAAATAACTGAAAAATGTCACAGTACGACTTGTAACAATATAACTAACGCTCTTTATATTTTATTATATGCTGAAATAATAAGAAACGCCTACATTTAAATTTTCCGTTTTCTACCTGGCGTTACGAGAAGAGAGAGGGGAGGAACGAGAATTCAGAATGAAAATTTGATTGGTTTATGCTTAAAGATTATTGTTGAGGCAGACTGTTTATATGCCTATTTAATGCACGAGACAAAGGACTTTGGCCTGGGTAAAATGGCCCGATTTTAGCAGGGTCATTCGCGAGTGGAAATTAGTCCTTTGAACCGTGCATTAGATACGCATATAAACACGATACCAAATCATAAATCTTTTTATAAAATCTCCGTGTTAGATTGTTTAAAATGCATCAACCACAAATATAGGAAGAATGAAAAACGAGAAAAGTTTACATATATTTAAACGCTTTATTAAAAAATTACCTGTTTTGAAAATGGAATAATCCAACCAATCATTGTCGTGCATGAAACGGTGTTTAATACACGAGTCATAACAATGTAAATACTCCATAGAAATTTTATAATTTATTGACATGTGTACCTCCGTATTCGGCACAGCATCATCATCGTCGTTGTCGTCGTCATCATCAACGTCATCATCATCATCGTCGTCGTCATTATCATCGTCGTTATCATTATCGTCATCACCATCGTCGTCATCATCAACATACCATCACCACCTCCATCGTCGTCGTCGTCGTCATCATCATCAACATACCATCACCACCTCCATCGTCGTCGTCGTCATCATCGTCGTCGTCATCATATCATCACCACCTGCATTATGGTTGACATTATTATCGTCGTCGTCGTAGTCATCATCATCATCATCATCATCATCGTCATCGTCATCATCATCGTCATCATCATCGTCATCATTATCATCGCCATCATTATCATCGTCATCATCATCATCAATCAGCATCAATCAGTATTAGCATCATCAACATCATCATTATCAGCAGTATCATCAGCATCAGCATCATCATCAGCATCAGCATCATCATCATCAGGCAAATTTTCAAAATGAGACATTACATATATTTTTTGATCCACCTATACAGATTTTTTTCTATTTCTCCTGAAAGTGGGGTTCCGCAGGAATTACCCTGGTCAATCTGGATATTCTGGACTTTGGTATACGCCTAGATCAGACGTTTGAAGTCTTGTGAAAGTCTTATGTCCGTGCAAAGTTCCTGCTGGTGATTATCAAATCATTTCAAAAGCTTTACCTTCTACTCTTACAGTTTTAGTCACGATTCTGTAAGATGCTTTTGGAAGGCATGGATGCAAGATCTATGTGTGGTCAATTATGCATGTGTTACATATCCTTGGTACGGTAAAACATTTTAGATCCGTGACTGAATAGGCAATCAAGTTTAAAAACATCTGTCAAAACAAGCTCTTTGGTCAAAAGTAATATATTAACAATGTCTTTGTTTAATTATTTGATAATTTACACTTATTCACGATACCTGGATTCATTAAGTGTAAAATTGAAATGTAAATTACGATGTTTCTCATTTAAAGCACACGTTTCTCTTTGCGTTGCTTCTTTTATTTGATACCGTTTGGTAAATATCGTTCGGTTGTTTGCTCACTCATTTAGAACCGGTTTGTTGACTTATCACACAATCAATCTGTGAATAACAAAGTCGCAAACGTTGGAATGATATATTTGATTAAAGCAGCATATTGTCACGAAGTATTGGGATTGCCCTAATCACTGCAGAAATACATGCACATAAAAATGCATTCATAATTTCCTTAAACATTTTTTTTCAAAATGGTTGTCTTCAAGTGAACCATCGAGAACAAAACAAAACTTGTCTAATTTTGGCATAAGATTTTACAAAGAGGAGAGTCTGCAATACTGGTCTGTCCCCAACAGGAGAGGGAGGAGGGGGGGTGGACACTTCCACATGTGAGGTTTATGTATATGTGCCGCCCGAGCAGGTGCCTATTTTGCACCATTTTGGTAGAGCAGGTGTCTTTTTTTACATTTTTAAATGTACTAAATTTTTATTTTTTAATTGTACTATCTTTTCAATTTTCTTTGAAGTTGAAAAAAAAATCGTCTTTTTTCATCATTTTCGTAGTGCAGGTCCCCAAAATTAAGGTTTTACTGTATCAAGTTTGTACTGTGGGTATCAAAATTGTATACTTTCATACTGCAGTTACCAAAGAATATGTCATACTGCTTGTATGTTTTTCGGTTGGTGGGCTGCACACCCCTACCACTTTTACTATGGAGTGTCCCCTCCCCGGGGGTTTTGTCAATACTCCAAACGGCCTTTGAATCAGATTTACGTTTACCTAAAATTCCGATATGGTATTTTAAATAGCAATAGAGAAAAATGGAGTGTCACTATAGCTTCTGATGATCTATATAAAAGAACACAGACAATTCCAATTAGCAGTTTAGTAAGACAATTTATACTAGAAGATGAAGATGGATTGAACTTGTGGTAAAAAGAGAGAATGATTATTATGCGAAAATCGCAAAGTCGTGGGCCCGAAGGGAAGCAGGAAAAGAGGACGTCCAAAAACAACTTGGAGAAGGACAGTTGAGAAAAAGAGGAAGGAGCTTGGGTGGAATAGTTGAGAGGAGGCACCAGAATTTGCAAGAGGCAGGAAGAAGCTACTTAACGAAGCCTCAATCTCCACTGTCAGAGAGAAGAGCGGTAAGAGCTTGGTAACACGTTTCACCCTGTGCCCAAGGGTATATGGAGATACTCAAGCCCCTCGTTAAGTGCTTGTGTCCCCTACCTACATCCTGGTTACGAGGCTGCCACCCATTGTAAAACTACCAAGGCCAACGGTTCCAAGCCCCAACGGTTCCGAGCTCCACGGTTCCAGTCTCCACGGTTCGAGCCCCACGAATAGACGAAAGATAAGTGTAATAGAAACAAAATGCTAAATAAACTACATCTTATTCCGTTAAGGTGATATTCAAGTTTCAAGCTCTGTCTTATCTAAGTCTACTATGGAAGCTTGGCGCCCCCATCCTCACATTATTAACAATTGTTAATATATTTAAACAAAAAATAACTTTTTACTATTTCAATTACATTTTCTCAAACTTTATTCAGGTGTTAAATTATAATTACCCTTACACGATTCACATTTCTGACATCCAATGGTTTTTAAACCACAAAATCGCAGGAGAAATTATAATAGAATACATAAAGACTTTAAAGAATCTGACTGAAGCTGTGAAGTCTGATTTCAGTCACGTATAGGCTCCTTCACGGAATAAGCTTTTTCAATACTTCCTTCGCCATTTTGTTGAGCTTTGAAGTTCTCTTCCATATAGGATTGACTTGTTTGACCTCTGAACTAATCCTTTAGCATGTTTAGAGAGAAAAACAAGTTTTTTTATTCCCACTGTCATGTTCCAGGCAACACATGTTCGACCTTACCACATTATGTCAGTGCCATATATTTTCACTATACAAACTACTGCGAATCTCCGTTGAAGGTCTGCGAATCTCCGTTGAAAGTCTGTGGACATGTAACACAATCTCCTACATATTAATGAAATGTTCTGCTACTTTCATGGTTTTTGATACATTTTAAAACAATTTAGTTGTTTCCTATTTTAGTCTGACCAATAATCAATTCGATTTTGAAGACCTTATGCTTCGATCATGATATGTCTTTCCTGTGTGGAAGCTCTGGTCTTTCATTATAGGTTATCTGAACCTGAATTGCTGCAGCTCATAGTGTTGGTTGAAATCATTCAGCATCAATTATGTTGATTTTAGGTACTCTATCAAAATACACGTCGTGAGCACAAATACTTCCAACATTACCATATGATTTACGCATTCTCTTAATTGCAAAACTGCGAACATATCCCTTTAATAGCGTAAATATTGCACTAACAAGTTTGACGGGCTGTTTAATAGTGAAACACTTAAGTCTGTTGAGTCATTCAAGAAAATAAATGAAGTGTGCATTTACCTGCAAACTAGAAGAAGGAATATGTTTCCTGGTCTTCATGCGTGGGCTATAAACAATGTAAAGGTTGTAGGCTTGTATTTCGTGAAGCCTTGTAGATGGATATACACTCGCCATATACCGCATATACAAGAGTGACTGTAAGTATACGTCGCTTTTTTTCATTATAATAATTATTAGTATGTAATGACAAATTGAAAAGGAGCTGAATTGCTAAGATGTTTTAGGTCTTAAGCCATTCCACGCATTTGACAAATTAGGCCTGCAACCTTAAAGCTTACGCACTATATGTGAAACATTATTGGATGAATTCCACGGCCCAAACATTTCTACCGGCCTGCGGCGTAAACTGGTAAAGGTTATATCTTTAATTCGGTGACATGTGTATAGCCTACTGTGTTCGTACATCCTTGGTTACGTGGCCGCTTAACAGAATTGAAAATCCGATGTAATTGCATAATGTTTATGACACGGGAGAGTCATTTAGTCAGACGGTGAATCAAACCATGGATGCCTGAAGGACTATTCACATGGGGTTTTTTAAATTCTTTTTGAAAGCGCATACTTCTAGAACCAATTTTGGTACAAAAATCAGGTTGATATCATATTTCGTTCAGGAGATGTGGATTTTTAAAGATTTCCCAATTGCATTTTAAAGTTGTTGTACCTTATGATGAATTTGTGTATGATGATATCATGGAGGCAGTTCCAGTGCCAATGTTTGGGTATTTCCAAAGCGCTTTTAAGCTCTTTGATATTTCTTTGAACGTTAATTGGTTGTTTCTGTATGATTAGAAACAATTTTCCAAAAGTTATTGAAGTTGGGTATATTTGGCAATGTATATAAATACCTAACTTTCATCAATTGATTTTCCTAGCAGGTTTTACTAATAAAAAAGGATGGTAGATTGTAATGAAATACATAAACTTTGTGGAGAGAATGTGTTGCTGAGATGTCATACTGAGCCTTTTCCTATTCGCATTTTTGTGAACATTAAAATCTGAATATTTGGTAGGAATAACATATTAACATGCTTTTGGACTAAATTGTTTCTAAAACTTTTGTCTTTTTTATGAATGGTTACGAGAAGAAAAAAATGTGATTATTCCATTAAAGGTACTATAAAAAGATAGTTTCCAAAAAAGGTTTGGGGAACTTTAGGCAAATTTTGCCACGAAATTATTGGCGGGCACCTTCTCCCCCTTGTCATTGGGTTGG
>JAIGNY010000904.1:1117500-1312843 GCA_020152595.1 Chiridota heheva
CCTGCAACGACTTCCGCAGACCTGCAACGACTTCCGCAGACCTGCAACGACTTCCGCAGACCTGCAACGACTTCCGCAGACCTGCAACGACTTCCGCAGACCTGCAACGACTTCCGCAGACCTGCAACGACTTCCGCAGACCTGCAACGACTTCCGCAGACCTGCAACGACTTCCGCAGACCTGCAACGACTTCCGCAGACCTGCAACGACTTCCGCAGACCTGCAACGACTTCCGCAGACCTGCAACGACTTCCGCAGACTTACAATGCAGGCATCCATACGTACGTTCAGCACACACACGCATTAAATGCGCTAACAAGATTAGCGCACGAGTTACTGGTGACCCAGGGTCACTAAATTGCCCAACCCGTGACCCAGGAATATTAAGTGACCCTGGATCACTAAATTGCCCAAGGCCATTTGGTGACCTGTGACCCTGGGTCACTAAATGGCCCAACCGGTGGCCCAGGGAAATTTAGTGACCCAGGGTCACTAAATGTCCCAACCGGTGGCCGAGGGACATTTAGTCCCCCATTGTCACTAAATGTCCTAATCGAAACCATACCAATACGTGGGGAGCGGGACAGTGCCGTCGGAATGGGGTGGGGTGGGGTGGGATGGGTTGTGTGGGGGATCGCAATTTCCCCCAATAGATTGCAGACCTGTACCAAAAATAATGCCGTATTTTCGCCTTTCGTCATTGCAAATAAAAGATAAATAAAAGCTGCTCCCGGCCTGGTCACAAATTAATGAATTCAGACTGAGTGTTAACTGGGCACAGTGATTTTACAGAACCTAATGTTTTTATTGCTACATGCGTACCGTGATCGGCCATGTTGTCTACTTAAACGCAGAAACGAAAAACAGTCTCTTACCACGGTCCAGAAACTTTGATGGGAAGGTCGTTAAATTGTTGGAAATATTGGTAAAATTTGGCAACATTTCCCGAAAATGAAGGAAAATTCTCGAGATTTTAAGAAGATTTTTATAAAATTTAAGGAAACTTCTCGAAAATTGAAGAAAAGTTCACGAAAATGAAGAAAATTTTACGATAATTGAACATAATTTTTCGAAAGGAGAAATTTTTACGAAAATGAAGAAAATTGCACAAAAATTGTAGCATATTTCACGAAAATGAAAGACAATTTCGCCAAAATTGACTGATTGAAGCAAATTCACGAAAGAAATTGATAGAAAATTTACCAAAATGAACGGAATTGCACGACATGAAGGAAATTTAATGCAAATTTAAGAGATTTTTTGGAAAATTGAAGACATTTTCCCTAAAATAAAGGAATTGCACTAAAATTCTAGCATATTCTGATAATTAGCCTAAATCATTTCCCGAAAATGAGAAAATTAAACAAAAATTAAAGCAATTTTTACGAACGTGAAGGAAATTCATAGAAAATTCCCGAAAATGAACGAGAATTGAAGCAAATTACACAAAAATGAAGAAAATTACACCAAAATTGAAGCAAATTTTACGATAATGAAGGAAAATTTGCGAAAATTGAAAGAGATTTTCGTAGTTTTTTTGTTGCAAATTTCAAAAAGTGTCCTTTTAAACTGTCACATATTAAAACACTGCCTCTATCCAGCTATCCTATTATAGCTAGCTGCCTTAGCACACAACATTCTTTCTGTAGAAGAAACTTAAAAAGAAATACAAGCCTCTCAACTTAGTAGGCCTATATGAGAAATAAATCTTGAATATTTCTCCATTTCCGGAAATTTCCTTTATTTTCTTGGGGTTTTTTTATCTCCAATTTTCGGAAAATACCCTTCAATGTTCGGGAAATTTTCTTCACTTTGCTGAAACTTTTCATCATTCAAAGTTTCTGGGTAATTTTCTTCGATTTTCGGAACATTCTTTTTTAATTTCGGAAAATTTCCTTCATATTCGAACAATTTTATTGATTTCCGGTAGAATTTCTTCCAAGCTTCGGAAAATATCCCTTAATTTTCGGAAAAATTTCCTTCATTTTCAGGCAGATTTTTTTTTTTTTTTCTTTATCGAATTTCAGGAAATTTCCTTTGATAATCGAGAAAGCTTGCCAAATTTCAGAAAGTTTTCTTCAATTTTCGGGAATTTTTTCCAACATTTCGGGAATGTTGCCAAATTGTACCAAACTTCCCAATTTGACCTTCCAACCGGGCAGGAAGCATGCAACCGGGAAGGTGAAATCCTTTCGAAAGGAGGGGGGGAGGGGGGAGGACTGCCTCCGCTGACCGCCTCTGCTCCTGCCCACCTCTGCTTTGCCCGCCTCTGTCCTGCCCGCCTATGCCCTGCCCGCCTATGCCCTGCCCGCCTCTGCCCCTGCCCGCCTCTGCCCCTGCCCGCCTCTGCCCCTGCCCGCCTCTGCCCCTGTCCGCCTCTGCCCCTGTCCGCCTCTGCTCCTGCCCGCCTCTGCTCCTGCCCGCCTCTGCTCCTGCCCGCCTCTGCTCCTGTCCGCCTCTGCTCCTGCCCGCTCCGCTCCTGCCCGCTCCGCTCCTGCCCGCTCCGCTGCTCCCCGCTCCGCTGCTCCCCGCTCCGCTGCTCCCCGCCCCGCTGCTCCCCGCTCCGCTGCTCCCCGCTCCCAACCAACCTATCAACTAACTCCGTGACTAATGAAATTCCTTTAAAAAAGCTCTGTCTACCTTACTCACTGTACCCCTCCAAATGGGTTTAAGAGAGATTATTTTAGACCCACAAAAGGGTCAAAATGCACCAGTTTCATTGGGCTTCGCCGCCTGGACCCTTACCGGGGGCCTTTAAGCAGGTCCCTGGACGCGCTATAAACTTTTAGTAAATGCTATGCTACTTCAGCACACACACACACACCCCTCCCCCCTTATACCCCTCCATCCCCAATTTCAAATACCTTGCGACGGTTTACGTCATTGGAACGTTCTGTTCGTCGAGAAGTACGGAAGAATGAATCTTTGGGCCAGTCCTTGAAGAGAAATGAAAAGCTTTTTATTTATTCCTTCTGAACTCCCGAATTTTCCCTTTCTTCAAAAGTTGTACGTTCCTAACTTCTATCTGTCTATATCAATCAATCAATTCGCATTCTTGCTGTCGTGTAAAGCGCCGGTATCCGCCATAAATGACGATGCTCAGGGCGCTTTGCATAAAACAAACCAACACAGTTATAACTTCTATAGCTATTTAACAGTTGACAAGTGACCTAACAGCATAAATTTTATGTATAAAACGAAAACAAGCTGTTCTTTTACTTAGACATGATGGGCAAAGCACATAAAATTCATGTTATACCACCATCTCATTATTGAAACAAAAAATGCTGGCAATTAATTTTCAATGTTGATACCCAAACAGTGTCTTAGATTTGCATATATGACATCACACTGTACACTAGGAGGTTTTTATGACATCACACTGTACAGTAGGAGGTAACTTTTCAACACACTCACGCAATCTTTAAAATGCAATAATTTCTAAAACGGAATAAAGAAATTAACATAATTTGTACACCAACTTATTTCTTTAATAGTTCTCTCCCATATATATGAAAATGAAAATTCACGGGAATATTCCATCTTGTGACATGATACCTATCTTCCAAATTGCAGCATGGCATTTGAACATCTTGTGAAATTGTGATGGACTGTAATCTGGTAATACAAAATTTTACAGCTAAAGCTCGTCTCATGTTCTATAAACAATTTTATTGGTACCAGCGAAATGTCACGTTCGGCACTTGTTTTTTGTTTTTTTCTTAGATATTATATAGATCTTTTTGTTTTAATTTTCACAGCAACCACAAGAAAAACACGAGAAATTTCAAATGGTTTTAGGTTCCAGGCTTGACCCAGCATGCACTAATCTGGCTACGTTTGCCACTCACAATAAACCTGACAATGTTTTGGAAAAGGTTACAGTAAATGATGCTTATCTGCACAAAGATGAGACATGAATGATGGTTCCCACCGAAGTAAACAACAATATCAAAAACTGTTTAAATGCGTGCAAGATTGGATCCAAGGATTCTCCAAAAGGGTATCAGATCAGAGCGAAGAGGAGGTCCCGAGAAGTGTTGTCAGCGGACATAACAGACTTTTCATTGGTAAGTATAAAGACTGAAAGATATGAACATATATTTAACTGTTTAAAGCATTCAAAAATCTAATTCCGTTAAGATGATATTTAAGTTTAACATTTCTGTATCATTTGTGCAGAAACGACTGAAATCAGACTAGTTGTGACATCACAGCCTCAGATTCCTCAAAGTCTTTACGTATTTTATCATATTTTTCTGCAATTTTGTGGCTTAAAAACCATTGGATATCTCAGGAAAGTAGTAAAATAGAATTAAGTAAGGGTAATTATAATTTACCACCAGACTGCCAGAAGAAAGTTTGCGGAAAAATAATTCAAACAGTAGGCCTACAAACGTGTTTTCTTCAAAATGCATTAACAATTGTTAAGCAGTGGCGTAGGAACGGAGTAGGAGGGAGGGGATAATGAAGGTCTAACAAATTTATTTTCCCTTCATATCTCTTCTTTCATTTTTGGGAAATCTTCTTCAATGTCCGGGAAATTTGCTTCAATTTTCTTTATTTCAGAGAATTTTTCTTTAATTTTCGGGAAATGTGGCAAAATTTGAAGGAAAAAATTTAATTAGTTTTTAAACACAAGAGACTCATACAGTTTTGTAGGTTTTAATTGAGACAAAAATCAAATCTGCCCTTCCCAAAGTCAAATAACTTCCTATACGACGTGAGGATGAGAAGGCCAATCTTCCACAGTATAGACTTACTACACCAGTCATTTCTACAGGTAAGACAGAATTTTAAACTTGAGTATATTCTTAAGCAGTTAACGGAATAAAATATTGAAAAGTTTCTTCACCATTTCGTTTCTTTTGAGTTTCATATGAGATGAACTTGCGTGACTACTGAACTAATCTTTTAGATCTAAGCAGATTTGTTTGTGATTTTTGAAGGAAAAAAACACATTTAATTTTTGAGTTATGGCTGATCAAAATTTGATCAGTTTTTAATTTATGCGAAATTGTTGACGTATGACTATGCAATTTCTCTCTTAAAATCTTAGTAAGTCACTGAAAATGATGGGAAAATTTATTACTGTTGACGTTTTGTTTGGGGCACGGCAGGCTCAACAATTTTTGCTCAGAAGTTGCTGCACCACTTCAAAGAATTGTAATAGATCTTTAAAAAAACACAGGATTTACATTACAAGATAATACTGTAATACATCACAAAATTTGCATAAAATATGCAAATTGTGTCCAGATTTCAAAACGCTGTGGTCAATATTCAACCGATTTTGATGAAATTTTTTGCTATATACGGATGGTTTTAATACCATCATGAATTGTCTTGATCTATGTGTATAATTTGTTTAGTAATGATATTGTTGACAGAAACTTAACTTTTAATTAAATAAAAATATTTTTTATTTTATCACATTTTATAATTTTTCATTTTCATAAAAATTATGCATTTTATGCTCATACTTAAAACATTTTGATTAATGTTCATAATAAATTAATTCATTAAGAGTTAAATACATTTAGTAGTTAAATGTTTGTATTATATCAACATTTTAATAGAATATTAGGCCTACAAGTTCATTCAAATTGGTTTTAATCAAATTAATGCATCTAGTTTAGACTTTCCCTTTGTTTATTATGTCCTTAGATACTAATTCTATACATGGCTAAACCATTTGCTAAAAACACAGCTTATTTAGTTTCAAAACTGCATTTAATTTAATTTTAGCAAATTTTACATTAAAACACATTTGCCCCACTTTTCCAAATTAGTGTATGTTATGGTTTGTTTACACTTTAACTATGTCAATTAATTCTTTAACGATGTCATATTATCAATCATTAATTTGTTTATGTTGGAAGAGAATATTGTACAGAACAAGAAAATACTTGATAGCAGTGGTAAAGTAACATGTCAAAACCATTTATTATGCTTTAAAAATGCTTGATTCTTCAAAATTAACCAAAATTTGGCCAAATCTGGTTGTCATGGAAACGATTATCAACAACTTAGTGGTAAACAGATTTAAGCTAAAAATGAGTAGACTTCAAGAAAATCTTTAAATTACATTTGAAAAAAAAAAAATATGACAAAAATAAAATTGCTTTTAAAACCGGTCAGTTGGTTTTTGCACTGTCATGGGTTGAACTATAACATCATTGGTGTCTAGTTAATAGATTTTGAAAGCAATTTACTGTTGCCTCTACACGTCCACATACGTTTGTGCACTGCCTGACTGCAGGAAGAGCTGCAGAAACACAAAACCAGCATGAGTGTCAAAGACCGCGGGGCAATTTTTGAAGTAGGGGGCTGAAGAAGTAAATGGCGACTAAGCATGTTTATACATAGTGTTAGGCAGGAACGTGGGAAGTTTCACCTCTCAGGGGGTTGGGGTAGGAACCCAAACAATTTGCCAGGTCACAAATGGAAACATTGCACTGGTAAATTAAGTTTCATCACTGACGTTGCTGCTAAATCTTGTTCAATTTTCAGGAAATTGTCTTCAATTTTCAGGAAATTGTCTTGAAATTTTCGGGAAATTTCCATCATTTTCTGGAATTTTCCTTTAAAATTTCGGTGAATTTTTTGTCAATTTAGGGGACATTCATTTTTGTGCAATTTTCTTCGATTTTTGGGAAGTTTCGTTTATTTTCGGGAACTTTCTTTAAAATTTTGATGAATTGTTTGTCAATAACGTTCAATTTTGGCAATTTCGGGAAAATTCCTTCATTTTTGGCAATTTCTTCGTTTTTGTGGATATAATTGTCAATTTGTTGGCAGATATAAAAAATTTCAAATACTTTTATCAAATTTTCCTTTAGATTTACCAACTGTTTCAATTTTATGTGAATAATTGCCAATTTTACCTCTAACCGGGAAAGCCTGAAGGTGAAATCCTCTCAGGCAATGTTACTGTTTTTTGATTTTTCCAAAGCAAAACAGAGGAGAAGCTCCCCGCCCCCAGCCCCGTCTCCACGGTCCCTGAGTGTATATGGACTACGAAAAAAATAAAAAAAAAAAAAAAAAATATATATATATATATATATATATATATATATATATATATATATATATATATATATATATATATATATATATATATATGTATATATATATATATATATATATATATATATATATATATATATATATATATATATATATATATATATATATATATATATATATATATATATATATATATATATATGCATATATATATATGTATATATATATATATATATATATATATATATATATATATGTATATATATATATATATATATATATATATATATATATATATACATATATATATATATATATATATATATATATATATATATATATATATATATATATATATATATATATATATATATATATATATATATATATATATATATATATATATATATATATATATATATATATATATATATATATATATATATATATATATATATATATATATATATATATATATATATATATATATATATATATATATATATATATATAATATATATATATATATATATATATATATATATATATCTATACATACATATATATATATATATATATATATATATATATATATATATATATATATATATATATATATATATATATATATATATATATATATATATATATATATATATATATATATATATATTACACAAATAACTTATAGTCAAATGCAGTGGCGTGGTGGCAGGGGAGCCAGGGGCAACTGCCCCCTGGTGAAGATTTTTGAGAGGGCGCTGAATACTTACGTTGTAAATGTCAAAGCTTACATCCTGGACCCCAACTAAAGACACAACAGTGTAGTTAATGGGATCCTATACATTTGAACATTTTTTCTAACTAAATTTAGTGTGGAATTGACACAATTTTGAACATTTTCTGATGCCAAAATCACGCCAAAAAACGCTCAGCTTCTGGGGAGCTTCACCACCTGGGCACTTCCCAAAACTTCGACTCTGCAGGACAGCTGGATTTGACTCAATATTAAGTAATTTTCTGCTATTAAAATCGCGAGAAACGTATAGACCCCTACAAGGGCATAGCGCCCCCAGGACTTCAGGGGCTTTGCCTCTAGATTTTACTCAAAGGGGGCTTTGCCCCTAGATTTTACTCAATGACATTATAAAGCAATTTCTGCTATCAAAATCACGAAAACGTGTAGGCTCCTACAAGGGAATCGCGCCCCTATGATTTGACACATTTATAGCAAGTTTTTGCTTCCAAAATCACGAGAAGCGCAGAGCTTCCGGGAGCTGCGCCCCTAGATTTGACACAATTTTAAGCAATTGTCTGCTATCAAATCACAAGTAAAGTAGGGTTTCTGGGGTCTTCGCGCTCTGGCACCCTATACCAGAACTTCGCCTTAGATTTGACACAATTATAAGGAATTTTTTTGCTATCAAACAGTCAAGAACGAAGGGATTTGCCCTGGATTTGACACGAGTTAATCAATTTTCTGTCATCGAAATCACAAGAAAGGCAGAACTTCAAACCCCTTGGACCCAACAGAGCTTTAACCTTGGAGTTGAGACAAGTCAAAGAATTTCTGCTCTCAAAATCGCGAGAAATGCAAGGCTTCCGGGGGCTTGACTCAATGTCAATTTAAAGCAATTTTCTGCTATCAAAATCACAAGAAACCTACAGGGCTTCCCTCTGGCCCCTACCAGGGATTCGCACCCCTATGATTTGACACAATTTGACATGAGTTTTTGCTACCAAAATCACGAGAAACACAGAGCTTCTGAGGGTTTCACCCCTGGGCCCTGTCAGGGCTTTGCTTTAGATTTGACACAATTGTAAGCAATTTTTTGCTATCAAATAAATATACTTGTGAAGAACCACCTTGTTATGTCTCATTATTTTTTTTTATTTTGAAATAATCAGTGAATTAATAGACATCAATTAAACGCCAGTAATTTTTATCACGTTTTTTCTTCTTTCTTTTTTACAGTTGCGTCGTCGACAAAGAATTAAATCTGAAGTTCTGCAACGAGAACGCAAAGATCCGAAGTTCTCGGACCAGGTAGCTGACCTGCGACAAAGCCTTGGAAGCTTCACGGTCAAGTTTCAAGCTTGCAAGCATGTTTACGAATACCGAAAATCTCGAAGTTGGATTCGTCGACAATATCTGAAGCTCAAGAAAGAATTTTCAAAATCTTTGATAAATATAGAACATTTTAGTCTTTGTACCGCGGCAGTATTTCTCCTATTTTTCTGTACATTGCATATAATGAGAATTTTGTTACTGTGTGTGCTACCAGAAGTGTTTCTAGAATGTTTTCCAGTCGTTCATGAAACGAATAGCCTCTCACTTCGGATATTATTGATTCGTGGCGAGCATCCGTGTACGCCATTTTATGCAAAGGATGATTTGATACAGAATTCTTCTACACAAGCACACGGATTATGATATGAAAAACCGGTCTTAAGAAAAAGGGAGAAATTTCGGTTGGTTCAGGGTTCAAGAAAGTCCATCTTATTTGAAAGAGGGCCATGTTATGGTCCCGGACCGCACTTGGTGCATGCAAGACGTAATTTTGTTAATATTTATTGTCGATCTGTGGACCCATGTAATCTTGTTGTTGTAAATTACAATGTTTTGAAAATCGGTTGAAAAAACAGTTGAAATATTTGAGAAAACAGATAAATAAGAGGAATCATTTCAATATCATTTTATCATGAGAAACACAGAAACGCTTGATTTCGGAATTTTCCATTTTTCGTCTTTCCCTTTGTTAGATATTTGGTATATAGTTAGGTATTTGATACATTGTTAGATATTTAATATATTTATATTTACTAGATTATAGGCTCATGTCAGTTTTCACATGTTTGCCGCCTTGCTTTCAATAAAGATCAGGGCCACTATATTTTCCACATTCAGGGAGTTATCAACTGATCAATCGGTGGACAGGCCACAGGTAAAATTTGTCAGGGAAGTCATTCCTTCCTTGTTATATATATATCATTTTTGTGAGGTGGGTGAGGTGGGATGTTGCTGGTTGTGACGGACCATAAGCAAGGAAATGGGGCAGCAATTCTTCACCCAGCTCTCTTGAACGGCCAAAATACTGTTAGTGAATGAAATTTTACAAAGAACAAAAAATAGGCTATGGCTATGTAGAAATCCTAAATATTATAGAAGTGATAGCAACGTCTTCCTAAAATTATTGACCTACTATCAATTTCTAACATTCCTAATGTTTTAGTATTATTCTTAATACTTTATGGTTCTCATGCGTAGCATAATGCGAACCTATGTAATGGAGATTACGTCCGTCCGTCCGTTCACAGATTTGTCCTGAGATTTCCTCAGAAATGTTAAAGTTTTTTCAGAATTCCTCAGAAAAAGATAAAGTTTCTTCAGATATCCTCAAGGAAGGTTATGATTTCCTTACAAAATATTAAAGTTTTTCAGAGATACTTAAAATAGGATTGAAGACTAGTTTCCTTAAAAAGTCTGCAATACATTTGATATTTTCTTAGAAGATAACTGTAAAATGATATAATTTTTTAATATTCTTCAGAGATTTTCAAGTCTCTCTTGTAGTACTTGAGATTTAAAATCATTAAAATTCTTTAAAATATTTAGGCACCAACAGTTGTATCAGGCATAATTTTTTGAACTCCACCTTTATTATTGTGCTCATTTGCATAAAGTTGCTACAATATTATGACCTGACCAGACTTTTGTATTTAATATGCTTAGTCAGGGAGTGTGACAGGATGTGATTGCATATAATTATAGGGAGGGATGCCATGTGGAACATGGATGGGGGCTATGAAGGACATATGATTCAATATTTACCATGTTGTATACACCAAGGGCTGTATCAGGCTTAATTATTTGACTCCACCTTTTTTTTTTTTTTATTCCACAACTCATTTGCATATAAGTTATTATATGAACTGACACTTTAATACATAGTATGCTTAATCAGGGACTGTGATAGCTAGGATGAGACTTCTTATGGAGCCTATGGGATGTCATGTGGAACATGGGGTGGGATGCCATGTGGGACATGGAATGGAATGCCATGTGGGACATAGGGAGGGATGTCATGTGGTACATATGGTTAAATTAATGTGGGACATACATGTAGGATGGGATCCATGTGGGTCATAGCGTGGGATGCCACGTGGGACATATGGTGGAATGCCATGTGGGTAATATGGTGGAATGCCATGTGAGACACTGTATGGTGGTTTGCCATGTGGGAGATATGGTGGAATGTCATGTGGGACAAGGCATGGGATGTCATGTGGGACATGAGGTGGGATGTCATTTGGTACATGGGATGTGGGACATAGGGTGGAATGCCATGTGGGTCATAGGATGGGATGCCCTGTGGGACATATGAAGGAATGCCACGTGGGACATGGGATGTCATGTGGGACATGGGGTGGGATGCCATGTGGAAGATATGGTGGAATGCCATGTGGGACATGGGATGGGATGCCATGTGGAATGCCATGTGGGATGCCATGTGGGACATGGGGTGAGGTGCCATGTGGTACATGGGATGTCATGTGGGACTTAGTGTGAGATGCCATTTTTATAATTGGCCTTGTCATATAATATGGGTGTCAATTTGCATGGGGATGCGAACCATGATGGTATTTACCGTTCTAGTTAATTTGTGTGTGTGGTTAGAAAATAAAAGGAAACGAATTTGAATATTAGCTAATCAATTTACTCTTGTGCGGTGACTTCCATAATGAGACTCCAACCGTGACTGCCTGATAAGCACTGCGAACGAACATGGGTGACGGAAGGAAATCAGAGCTAGGGGGAAAGAAAATCTATGCAGTGAGGGCACTTTCTTCATTCAAGATTTCCAATGATGATCTGAACCAGGAAAAAGGTCGTAACTGCCGAAGGAGTTTGAATCTGGGGGCACGGGGTTAAGGAAAACTGTTTGGACTTACCTGAAGAAGGTGGAGAAGGGCACTTCATTGTAACAAAGGGCACGGCAGACAACGTAAATTTGCACTGGCCCCATGTCAAAGATGTGC
The DNA here is from genome assembly GCA_020152595.1 of Chiridota heheva. Lineage (NCBI taxonomy): Eukaryota > Metazoa > Echinodermata > Holothuroidea > Apodida > Chiridotidae > Chiridota > Chiridota heheva. The sequence continues at coordinate 1,129,571 of JAIGNY010000904.1, forward strand.
AACTAACTAACAAATGACATCTTGTGTGGCTCGCACACCCTACTATAGCAAGGACTTATTTAAAGATTTTTAGCAAAATTATAAGCAGGGAAAATAAAAAGTTGACAGATTTCAGTGCGTTCTTTTTTCAGTATGGTATGAAAAAGTCAAATATAGGGTTGTTTGGACCAACGTAACCTGTACATCCATTTGTTAGAATTTCACGCAAAATGTAAAGTTTTGGATAAAGCAAGCTCAGTCTATTTGTCATACAGCGACCCCAACGCGCGGGATTCTTGAGCACGTCGAACAAATAATTCTCATATTGTAGTAGTCGGTAAAATGTTTATATTTAGGTACTATCACGTGCAGGATGTGCTGACACTTTCAGCATGCGATTTTTATTAAATCCTTATCCATCTGGGAGGTTACTTTGTCATACGAGCAACCTAAAATAAAATTAGGGAAATTTTATCCTTTATACCTTTTTTTACCTATCGACAGATTGACATATCGTCCTTTACCAGAACCCGTGCCTGGGCATGCAGCATATAGGATAGCATATACTTGCGTCGATTTTCCGGACATGACAGGTGACGACAAGTTTTGATTGACTTGGCTTTTTGGTTAAGTTTGAAACCAATTTTAGTGGCATATGTGAACTTTCAAAAAATGTGTGTGTGGGGGGAAGGGGGGGGGGGGGCATACTTTTCTTCCACAAAGTAGGGACAGTGTTTTTCACAACCCAATTTTGCGAAAGTTGTCTCCCAGAATTTACCTGGCAGCCTGGGGAAATATCACAAACACGTTTGCATCATGTTTGTCAATTGAACTTCTCAGAAATCATTTAGGTATACGTTAGGGCGAGGTTAGGTTTACCGTGGCACATATGCTCAGTTCCCTGTAAAGAATTTGCAATCACTGCATGGTATATTTGCTCTGACGCCGCGCCCTCATCAGATCACATGCAAACGATTACACAGCCTGCTTTTGGTGTGGAGTCCCTGCACGAGCCCTTGAAGGAACAGGGACCAGGAGTCTAAATAACAGATTCCTGCTGGGACCACGGGAACCAAGAACCCTTTAACCTTGCGATTTTTTGTTTTTCATAGGCACAAATCATGGCTATGTTCCAACATAAGTTTGTAATAATGTTAACATTTTAAACTGGCAATAGCAGAACATTTACACCATACAAACAGATAAGTCCATCTTCATGGAAAGCAATACAGGCCAGGAAAGAAGCCTTGTGGTATTGAGCGAATTAACCTTTCCAGGTTTCCAAATAGGCCACGCCCACCATAGTAACGCGTTAATTATGTGGGGCAAACAAACCTCAAATCCGCAATCGTGCATTAGCAATGCGTTGACATTTAGATGTTTGCGAGGCCCTGCCGCAAGCTTTGATTCATTTATGGCACTTCTTCGGATTTTTAGAGTTTTTAGCACATAGGATAAACAAAATTTAGTTTGCTAACTGTTCTGGGTAACAGCTATCAGATTTACAAAGCCTGCAGTGGGCCCGTAAGCGCAATTTGTGTTCACCATTTTGCCGTCACTCGTCACAGTACGTTGCAAAATTGTGTCAATTGCGAACTAAAGTTAGTTAAAAGGAATATTATTTTAAAACAACGGTTCAAATGCAGGGTCCCATTGACTTCAATATGTGTCTTTAGTTGGGGTCTAGGAATGGTTTTCATGTTTCTGATGTAAGAATAAAGCTTTGAGAAAAAATATTTTACAACGTTGAGAATAAAACCATAAGAGTATATTTTCATAATAACTTTTTTGCGCCCCTGTGAGCTTTCGGCGCCCTCTCGAAAAGATTTTACCAGTTGTATTCAATAAAATTGTTTTCCCTTCATGGCAGGAGCAGATATTAAATATTGCCGACGAGCTATCGCCATAGGCATCGGTTTCTGTCCAAACACGAAATCCAGGGGCCCGCTCGAGTGCCAATGGTGGAAAATTTGGTCTTTTCTGTGGAAAATTCATGCGCTTTTGGACTACACAAATGGAATATCTCTTGCTTAATATTATAGGAAGAAGTTAATGATCAACACGTAATTTTTCCCAGGGCCTATTTTTTTGTTTTTTCTCAGGACGATTTTGGCGCCCCTCAGAGAGCTTTGCTAGGGGCTGTTTCCCCCTTGTCCCCCTGCCACTGGTCATACTAATTAATTCAGGGCCTATATACTGTGCAAGAATAGCTATAAAGGAGTTTGATACACCAAATTTGACCATCCAACCATGAGTGGCGTCACCAGAGTTTATGATTTGTGCAGCAATTATTTCGGGAAAGTTGGGAGGGAGGGCAATGCAATTTTTTCAGTATGTGCCGCTATGGCCATGGTGGCGGCAACCATACTTTTAGATTTCCCCTCCCCCTCCCCCATCTGATCCTATTAGATCCTACATCAATGTATTTCGACAGCCCCTTGAAAGTAAAGACTTATTACTTTCTGCTCTAATAATTTAACTTCTATCTAGGCCTATGCGAGGTATTTAGTGTGACTATTTTGGGTCTTTTTTTCACGAATTGCGCAATGCCCGTCTGCGGTCTGTTGCGCTAGAAAGCGTGACGTCATTCGTCCTATACGACGTATAGACCGAAGGCCGAGTCGAAACTCCTATACCTATAGTGTTACAAAATCGTGATACTTTTTTAGGTCACCCACCCATGTTGGTTCCAAGTGAGGGCAGTAGAGAGTCAAGCGTTTAAAAAAAAAGAACATACCAAAGAAATGTGTGAATTAAGTATTCTAGGGAAATTGTTGATTTCAAAAATGTTTATACCTGATTTAATTCTATCGTTACTTTTTGTGCACTTTTAGCTACATGCTACGCACTACATGCAATACAGAGTGAGACTCCGACCTATCTGTTTTAAGGTGGAAATCGCCTCAGTCCCAAAATCGCGACTACACCGTCTATGACCGTCACCTGTCACACTGTAATTACTGTACTTACAGCACATAAAATATATAGTTAAAGAGGGAGGCTCGTCTCAGTAAAATACGGTAAAAATGGGGGATACTTTATTCTGACGTCGCTTCCGGTTGTGGAGGCAAGATCCGATCCTCTGTCTGTTTGTACCACACGGTACAGCCAGACACTAGCATGTACGTTGTGTGTGCATAATTACATACACAGCGCATTACGTTACTGTGACGAGAAACTTATTTGTTTTTTTTCAATGCTTTTTTGTCAGAAAGTGAAATTTTTGTATTATAATACTACAATGATAGTCACCAAATGAAAATTACTGAGAAAAAAAAAGAAGAAGATGAAAGCAAAAAGTCAAAATAAACGATTCTACCGGGGCTTGAACTCACGGCATAATTTGAAGAAAAAAAACTTTGCTCGCGATCTGGACTATCTCGTGTGATGATCTTCAAGACGTTTTAAATAACTATATTCCTTGCAATACAAGACAACGAATCGCGCATCAAAATTTCAACCAATCAAAAAATTTGAAAGGAATTCTAAATATTGTGCACATATGACGCTATCGTCTCTTTAACTTCTCCTGTTAATGCTTTTAATCTTGTAAGTAATTAAAACATGTCGGTGATCCTGAAATGATAAGAAAATGGGTAAAAAAGTAAGCCAATATCGTACACTCCTTTCAGTTCAACCGTACGCTCTTAAACCTTTTTTTTTTTTTAACTAGGCTGCACAACACCGATACGTAATAAATATAACGTCAGCGAATGTTCGATAGAATTTGAAATAATTAGGTACATTCACTTCGGCGCACACGATTGTAAGAAGGTAGCAACCGAGGTAGGTGAAAGTTTCTTCTTTTTACGGGTTTTAGTTCATAGGTATTAAATGTATTTTTATGTGCCCAAGCTTTTAAGATTAAGAGTTACATACTAGAAGCTTTTTTAGTTATGTAGCTTTACTTTTTCAGGTTGAAATGAGTGAGGTAAAAAAGTACAAATTTCTTGGAAAATGTTCGCAAAACAAGGCGCAAATACTCTGCAACGCGACTATGATGAGTCAATGTAGCGGTTTCTACCGTTATATGCATTGGCTGATGTCTGACCCGGTATTCGCAGTAATATAATGGCTATTCTGGAGGTCGAACATCCGGGAATGTTGTGGTGCACGGTGACGTAACAATGCTTTTTTGACGATCTCAAACTTTACTCAAAGGGGAAAAGAAACAGTCAGTTATCATTGCAGTCAATGGGAGAAAAACCTATTTTTTGTCATTTTGCTAAAAATACTCGACATGATTTATTTTTCTTAACAAATGTTGTGTATTAGACAGTAGTTTCCAATATATATATGAGTACCATTAATTTTCGCTGACTGGCTGAGGCGACACAAGTATTCATAACAAATATCTCATTGACTGTAATGATAAAGTTTCCCCTTCAACTTGGTAAAACCATACTGAGCTCATACACGGTGACGTCAAACGGGCCAACCACCTCAATAGCGTATACTACAGTCAGATGTTTATCTGACTAGTGCGATACATGCCTGACTACAATCTAACGCTGCGCTAAAGTATTGCCGTCCTGCATGTACTAAAAAAAGAAATAGCTGGTATAAATATAATTGATTTTTGAAAGTAAAGAATTTTATTTTTTAGGGTAAATCTGCGCTTTGCCTATTTTTTATTGACTCCAATTTCCAATGTACATACATATCTTCTGCCCTCACTTGGAACCAATTTTGGTGGGGGACGAACCAAAAAGTATCACGCACTGAGGTATACGAGTTTCGACTCTCGGCCTTCGGCCTATACGTAGTATAGGGCGAATGACGTCACGCTCTAGCGCCACCATTCCTGGCGTGGTCTCTAGCTCTCGGGAATCTGAATCTGATGGCTAAATCTAAACAGTGATCTTATTAAACATTTGTGTGTTTCCTCATTAAACCTAATTAACTCAATATGGAACTGTTATAAATATAAACAAAGGAGTAAAACAGAGACCACCATGGAATGATGAGACCATAATGCTAAAACTATATGACATAATTCCACAGTGTTTCCTATATTACTGAGGACTGGTTATATAACCGAGGAGTGGTTTAATATGTTTTGAATAGTCTTAAGAGCCATTACCCCATTGGATAATAAATCATGTGGACTTTTATCCTTTTAAAATGATGAGACCACCATGAATAATGAGACCCTAATCATAAACCCATAGGACATAATATCAGTACTATTGCCAAACTGGGCTATGGTGAAGTATTTCCTATCATATGAAAGAAGAACTCTCTCAAAATGGTCTTTAGAGTATTTACTTCTTTAGATATCATATCAAATAAGTGATAAACATATAGGACATAATACAAAGCGATGTTCTCAAACTGCTTGTGTGTGATATTTCATATGATATGAATTAAGCCCATCTAGTAGTTTAATCTCAGAATGTTCTTAAAAGAGTTACACCTTGAAATAATAAATTAAGTGGATTTTGTATTCATTTAAATTTGTGAAATGCTATGAAATTGATGTGATTATAATGAAATACATGGACCTTTTACAATCATGTGTAGTTGTGTATGTTTGTCCTTTAGTCCTATATTGATAATATGTTGTTTTCATTGGTATTGCAGAAGTGAGAAATCGATTGATAACTTTTAAATGTGTGTGAGGTATCTTTTTAATCACGAATTTGGCTTTTGTTTTGTATGCTTATTCAAATGTCTAAAACATTGTTCAGCTGTCTGATTGTTGAATATGTGAGGTACAAGTATTAAGTAACTAGATTGCCTTTTACTTTTTGATAAAATTCAAGTTTGTCACTTATATCATTATCAATAATATTAATATATCTGGCACACGATGAACATTGAATGACTTCATGTGATTTTGATTGAATGAGTTTGGTTCAATTATACTTACCATTTGTTATATTAATTTTCTATAAATCTGCACCCGCTGAAAAAAGTTATTATCAGTATGCAAAATATAACAAGAGATACTTGTATTGAAATGAACCCTGCCATTTTTTAATAACAACGATTTTGATAATTAAACAGTACAGTGATAAATGATAATCTTTACAGTTTTAAGTTTTTTTCCATATCGTTCAATGTTGTTTCAATTGTCTGTTTATTGGTTTCAGAAATTTTCATTGAAATTGATATTTCATATTTTGATTTTTTTTACAGGACACAAGATTTAAAGCATTATCTTGCATTTGCTATCATTTTCCCCTTGCAGCTTGCTCCAGCACCTACTGTACCTTCTTGGCAGCTATCCCCAACTAACTTATCTGATCAGCTACTTTCTCTGCAGCTGTCCCCATCTAGATCATCTGAGCAGTGAGATAAATGAGCAGGCAACTGCTGATCTGAAGAAAATGAAGGAGCATGTGTTATACATATCAGAAACTCATGTTATGAGTCATTACAAACTCTTTAACTTTTGAACCATAATGAAATAGTGAACGATCTAAGTAGTGATTATTTGAAACATATTTTCGAAATTGTATTCAATTCTTGAGTTTCAGTTTTTTTGTAGCTAATGACTGATCAAAGTTCTTAGATATGCTGATATGCTATTATACAAGTAAAAATTGTATTTGAGTATTTCAAGCCTCTGTGTGGATACATAGCTGTCACGAACAACATGGATATGAGTAATATAACTTAACTTAGCATGCTTGACCTATCAGCTACATTTAGCACAGCTGATTATAAAACGTTTTTAACTATACTGAAAATTGTGTTAAAGGATTAGTTTATGGGTCATCGTTTCATCTTGTAGAAAGAGGACTTCAAAAGAAACCAAATAGTGAAGAAAGCATTCACAAATCGTATTATATTAAGGAGGTGTCATATAAGTTTAAAGTTTGGTATCATTTGTGTAGAAACAACTGAAATCAGACTAGTTGTGATGTCATAGCCTCAGATTCCTCAGTCTTTATGTATTCTATCATATTTTGTCCTGCGATTTTGTGGCTTACAAACCACGGGATATGTCAAAAAAGTAGTAAAACTAAATCTAGGAAGGGCATTTGTAATATACCGCCTGAATAAGGTTTGAAGAAAATTAATTTACACTGAAACAAATTAAATAAACTTTAAAATACATTAACAATTGTTAAGGTGCCTAATTCAGGTTTTATTTTTGACAAAAATCTCTCATATGACTTTCACGTTGCAAATGTCTGTAAGGAGAGTTTCTTTAGTATTCATTAGCTGTGGCATATGCGTACATACTTTGATGACATTTCTTGTGAATCTCCTTTGCATGCATGTGTGACCTCACATATGTATATAATCGCAATTCCATTCTTTATAAGTTACTTGCATATCTCATTGATAAACTATAGAAAGTCCAAAATGCGGCTGCCAGACTTGTGACTGTCACTTCAAAATATGACCACATAAAACCCGTCCTACAAAGATTGCAATGGCTTCTGGTTAATTGGAGAAATAATTATGATATTTCATTATTGACTTTGAGATGTGTAAATGATCTTGCCCACAGTACCTTTGTGAACTGATATCTATTTATACCACCACTAGACCCTTACGCTCTTCATCTTGTATGTATTTAACTGTACCTATATTCAGAACCTCACAATTTGGTCACAGGTCTTTTAGTTACGCTGCCCCTACATTGTGGAATTCTCTTTGCGATGATCTGAGATGTATAAATAACCTCAGTTTTTTTAAATCAAAACTTGAAACTGTTTTATTCAGAATACCTGCTTGTGCTCTTGAGATTATATCATTGTTATTACACCAATCTTTTAGTCGATTAGAGAGAACTGAAGCAACTACTTTGCTTAAACAAGAGTAACCGGTCTGTAATTTTCGGGATCTTTGATACTACCCTTCTTTAAAATGGCACAGATCAAACCTATATCTCAGGAATCTGGGTAAATGCAATTTTCAAAAATGCCATTAAAGAGCTTAACGATTATTTCAATGATCCACCCTGGCAGAGCTTTGAAGAACTCATTGGGTATCTCATCCATACCAGGCTGCCAGGTGCTTTAGAGTTCTTCAAGTCGTGTATACAATGTTTTATTTCATCTATGATAATAAGATCTTTCGATAGATCTATATCACCATCTGTCATGTCTGTCGCTTAATGAAAATCATCGGGATCGCTGCTAGAACTATGATCAAATATAGCTCTGAAATACTGCAGCCAATCATGGGCAGTAATTGCATTAGTATTGAAATTACTTCTGATTTTGAAGAAAATCCAGAATTTCACATTGTTTGTACAGGCAGTCGTAACCAAATCCCTCCTAATTTTGTTTTTATAACCATTCTTTTTGTTACGAATAACATCATTAAACTGATTTCTTAAACGTATGTAATTAGCTTTGCTTTTGGTCGATGGATAGTTTCTATACCTTCGAAGAGCTTTATGAACCGTAGCCTTCATTTGACCACATTCTTTGTCAAACCATTTATTACAGACATTATAATTTTGATTACCATCTTTGATCATACTAGTTGATCATACAACTTAAACGCCACAGATTTGATCAAATTGTAAATTCCGCCAAAATCTTTGCGTATTAACATAGCATCACAATCAGACAAAAAACTATGTGTACTTGACACGTCATTAAACATCTTAAAGTCCAATTGAACACCATTGGTAAATCCGATTTTAGAGTAGTTGTGTAAGCCATGGGAATGTTAGCTCTCTACTTGTGCTAAACTGTTAGATGACAAAGCAAGAGGTAAGTGATCGGATTCACATCTATAAAGTACTTGTAAATCCAATGATCCTGTATTTGAAATAAGATTGTCCGATGAGATTATATAATCAACTACACTGCTTCCATTGTATGTTATACATGTGTAGCTCCCTATACCACTTTCTTAACCAATCCCCTCCATGCAAAATTCTTAAAGAGGTAGCCTGTTTTGCAAAACTGAAGCAGCTTACTCCCATAATTGTTAACAGTTAAGTCTTTTGACGATCTCCGAATCACATAATCTTCTTTTATGTAAGGAGCTGGGATTCCATTGACATTCCATAATTTCAATTAGAGTGGGAACTTCTAGCAAAAAGAGACTAAAGTGTGGCTCGCGCACCCCCCTGGACAGTCCGGGAGCAACCCGAAAAACTGGGTAATAAGAAATACCCCAAAATTTGGGTACTTTTATGCATTATGTCATTGCATGAGCCTACATATTCAACTAGCCTACACTAAACATATGGGGTTTCTTATTTTCCGCTCCGGATTGTGCAAAACTTTACTGGATATCCTGAAATTTTGGAGACGGATAGTAAATAGATATTTAAAACTTTTTTGCTGCTGCATCGTTGCCTTTTTGAGAAAATCAATCAAACAGATTATGACCAATCTGTTTTGTTGATTTTCTCAAAAAGGCGACAATGAATTTAAAAAAGCAGCAGCAAAAAGTTTTGTATATTTGTTTACTATCCGTCTTTAAATTTTCAGGATATTTAGTGTAATTTTGGACAAATTGGAGCGGAAAATAAGAAATCCCATACGTTTAGTGTGGGCTAGTTAAATGTGTAGGCTCATGCGATGACGTAATACATCAAAATAACTAATTTTTTGGGTATTTTAAAGTTTCAAGTTTTTTAGGTTGCTCCCTGACTGCTAAATACGCACCTGTTATCTTAAAACCAATCCCTGTTCTTGTATCAAAGAAACTGTTTGTCTATAAGAATTTCTATTCATCTTAAGATATGTATTCCTTTCATGTATTTCTGTTGTATTGTTATTTATTTGTTTATTGTTTGAAGGTGGAAAGCAGGACTGGTTTTTCTTTTGATGAGCTTGTGCAGGAGTTTAATTGTGCAGAATCAAACAAGTCTTCCAAAGTTTGATTTCTGGTGTGACTCTTGTATTGCGTCCTTGGGCGAAACATGTGAACGTCACTTGCATCAGTCAACTCAGTTGTAAATTTCTTTGGACATGGACACGTGCCATGGACTATTGTAAAAAGTTATGGACTGTCAACCGCTTACACCTTAAACACTCAAGAAATGCTCTAACCTTATGGACAATCATGGATCTGGAAATGATTGCATGGAAATGGTTTATTTGGAATTTTATTTTTATGTTTTCCAAACTTCTACCATAACCCACTTTGCTTCTTTAAGTTTCTACATTTTCAAGATACTTATGTTGTCATTGTTGTGTTAATTTTTTACTGATGTGAGTAGGTCTATCATGTGACTTGATTTGTGTATAAGTTTTATGGATTTAATTTTTTAAAAAGGAATGAAAAGATAATCTAATTGAAAAATATCTTGTGACTTTTGGTTTAAGTTTGGTTTAACAATCAATCACCAATTCATTTACTAATTTCACATGAAAGAAATAGCAGTTAAATAGAAATCATACAAAGTGGATGTCAGGGGTGATTCAACTGTGAACATGGTCCCATACCATCATTTTTTGAAAATTTGAAGAGTTACAAGTGCTTGTTCAATTTGACAAGTGCTCTTCCAACTATTGACAAATTGGCCCCTTGTAAAAGAACTTTTTAATGGCTACAATGTTTTTATTAAAGAATTTAACATAACTATAGCCCTAGAAGAATTTTTTTCCATGAACATCAGGGGAGTAGGCTGGGTTGGGGGTGGGAGGGGGGGTGGTGGGGTGGGGGGACATATGGAGACCAGACAATAACTATGACACTCGTTTCGAGATTTTCAACCATATTTTTTTTGTTTTGCTTTTCAACATTTCCGACAGCGAGTGAGCTCCACTTTCCTGAAAATCGCACACCCACAGGCTCAGACCAACCTACGCCCCTGAACACGTACGATATTTCTAGTCCGAACTGTAAGAACAATATTGGATGTTTTGTCACACTTACTAGTAAAGCTTTCATGTCGACATACCACGCAAGGGCGGATGCAGAACCGGCGGGCGACCGTCCACCCACCCTAAAATCTCATCATTTTAAAATTTATTAGGCAGACATACAGTAGGGGCGACGGAAACTAGGCCCTCTATATCCCCCCCCTAAATAATCATTTTGGGGCCAAGCACCACCCCTTAAAATCTCATCATTTGAAAATTATTAAGCAGACATACAGTAGGGGCGAAGAAACTAGGCTCCCTCCCCCGATAATTGTTTTGGGGCGAAGTACCATTTTGGCCCCCCAATAATGAAGGTCTGAAAAATTGATTTTAAAGAGTCACAATTTCTCCACATGTTTTCTTCTTCCAAAAATAATTTGTTTCATTTTCGAAAAATTTCCTTTATAAAATTTTCTTCCATTTTCGGAAAAGTTTTTGATGTTGCCAATTTTTTCCAAAATTTCCAAGAATTTTACGAATTTTTTTTCCTACCATACTGTTGATACATCGTGAAAACACTAGTAAATAGTGTATTTCATTACCTTCATTTGGTAAGTCATTAAATTTTCAATGGTGGAACACGTTTAATGTCTTGCCAGGACAAATTGCCATAATAATTTTCAAGAAACACTTGCTTTCTTTGTAAATTCCCTCTGCTCCTTGATCTTGCTTAGGCACCAGAGATGTTGCCAGCCTTTCGGATTTGGCAGTTTGGGGAAGGGAGGGGGTCGCCGAAGGAAACATTTCAAACCAGGTTAGCATGTTCAAGCATGTTTTTTTTTTGGGGGGGGACGAACCTATCGACCCTCTAGCTACACCCATGGGGTCTCCAGTATGGGCACCAGAGGGGACATTGGCGGCACAGCGGACGCTTTGCACGGCGTTGGGGTCCAGGGGCCGAAGCTCTGCAATTTTCTTGTTTTTTATGGCCCAAAATGGCTTTAAATTAAACACAGAATTTAAAAAATCAAAGTGATGAAAAGATGATGATTTAGATTATAATGTTAAAATCAAACCAGGTTAGCATTTGGGTTACTATTTGTGAATAGGCAGAACAAATTTCCCGTTTTATTTCAGGATACATTTTTTTGGAGAAAATTCGGGCAAAAACGAGGGTAGATTTATTGTTTTTTAAGCACAATAATGGCTTTAAATCAAATACATGAGTTCAAAAAATGAAGTGATCAAATGATGAAAATTCCTGATTTTTTTGTTTTTAAGCCACAAAAATAGCTTAAAACATGTAAGCTGAAAGACAAGTTTTTGTTTTATTAATCCAAAATTAGAACATGAATTTGAGGGTGATAGGAAAAAAGGACGGATTTTTTTAAATCGAGGTAATCTGTGATTTGTCTAATTCCGGTTTTTCATTTGGGGAGGGGGCACACCATTTTGGGGGAGGGGCACGGGACGCGCCCCCTCCCTTAGCGACGCCACTGCTAGAGACTTCAGAATAAAGCGCCTACCATTTCGACCAAATGTTCTTGTAACTGTTAATTTTAAGTTTGAACTGTTACAAAATATCTGTTTTATCGAAAACGTCCCGTTTTCATATCAGTACACGAGAAACATATACATATGTATAGGACCTCAAAGTAAATGAAAAACGCACGAAAAGTTAAGGTCCCCTGAAGAAATAAACGAATGAAACAGCACTTTTAGTGGAAAGTTTTCCTCATAATGCTGTAATGTCATTCACTGAAGACCACGGTTACATTATTGTTCAGCATAGGCCTATATCTTTTAAAGTTATACATGGAGAGTCAAAATAAATTGAATAGGTCTTTCAAAAACATGATACTAACAACAAATATAATTATCGATTACAAATTAAGTAACAATTATATTCAATTTTTGTCCGCTACTTTTTGTTTTCTTTCTTTTCTGTGAGGATGGAGGGAAATGTCCCTATAGTTGTGCACCCACTTACTTTCAGTGTATCCAAATTGATGATCGCACATGCTTCAACAATCATTTGACTTCTTTTACTCGGTAATAAGTATTCTTTGGATGGGATGAGTATATTGACCAGTGATTGTCAATAGTCTTGTCACGCAATGTAAAATTGACTTAACCATTTTGGGATGAAAATGAAATGCTTTCGGGACTCAAAAAGCTATAGAATATATAAAATATGTATGGAATTGCCATCAAGAAAAAGCAAAGAATACACGTCAAAAAAGGTGGAGGGTAATTTCAAAACATTCTTTGCATAATTTTAGTTTGTATGAACAAATAATTTGAAGGAGCTACGATAACATTATTTGCAAAATGTTCAGAAAGCTAACAAGACCAAAATAACTTTAAGATATCTTTCACTGTTAGTTGATTTTGTCAAGGAGCAACTTTTAATTTAGAAGAAATGTGATTTCAAAATTTCATCAACAGATCAATGTCAGAGGGGACGAGAGCAACAAGCGGGACAATTGTACTGGTAAACTGTGTTTTCACCTAGCTTTTTTGCTATCAGTAAATCTCCTGTTAACGGAGTATACGCTCAAAGATTCACTGTTTGTTGATTATTTTCCTTTTCATTGTTGCTCGTTAGTTGACTTTAATAATACCCATACTAATTTCACCAATAAGAAGGAATGGACCGTCACCCGGTCCGGAAAACATATACGCTCATGTCTGGGCGTTTTCCCCTATCCCCTCTCCGCTTCCCATACATCTGGGCGTTTTCCCCTATGCCCTTTCCGCTTCCATACATCTGTTCATTATAGCGTGGGTTTATCCAGGAAGAGGTAGGGGGGGGGGGTGATAGGGTCGTACGATCCCGGAAAAGTAAAATGGTATTGGTCGAAGGCCCAGAAAATATGCTAAAAAGTGAACGGAAAGAGATGTGGGGAGGAACATTTCGCATGAGCTTGGAGAGTATCATCAAAAATGTTGTATGCTAAACTGTTAATGTTAAGGGACATGTAGCAATTTTTATGTTGTTTTAGATAGCGCTAATTGGAGGTTATGGCTGATTAAAATTTAATAAATGTTTAATTTTTGCTAAATATACGATGTATGACAGTGCCCACAACTCAAATTAGTTATGTAATTCTTCAAATTTCTATCTTATAAACTGATGAATCACAATCATTGCGGAAAAAAGTTTAAAAAAACTATCACTGCTAAAAAATGATTGGGACAATGTAAAGACTAAACAAATTTGGTACACCATTGCAAGGAATCCAAAATAGAATTATGATAAAATTATGAATAATAATTATGATGAAATACCGACGTCCCTTTGTGATTTTCAAGTTATTTAACTAAAGTTCATTTGCACACACATTTCGAAGGTATGTAGAGTTAACAATTGGCCACAACATATCCACAACTATGCTCAGCATACACAATGTTTTTAATGATTATTTTACCTTCAGAATATCCTTGATCCGCTAGTTTATCTGTAGCCTCATATTAGCGATTCAGAATTTTATAGAGTGCTGGACTGTATATAAAATGCATTTTATATGCTCTTATTATTATTATCTATTCATTTTGTTTTTTGCTCATGCTAATAATCGACCAGTTCGTTGATGGTTCTGCAGGTAATCCTGCATGACTATACACCTAAAAAATATATATAAAAAAAACCTGTTGTGAGAAAAAAACAGTTTATGAAAATTGTAACAAGCGCAGGCAAACGCAAGAACAAACAATAAATGTTTTCCACAAAACTTGCATCCATCATCAGATCATAATTAATAGATTAAGGCCAAAAAGGACTGCCCATAATTTTCAGACTTAATGGCGATATTTTACGATTTTGCATTTGTAACAATTAAGCCTTTGGATCTTGGTTAAAATCATTCAAATTTCATCCAAAAAAACAATAATGACTTAAATCTTTAATGGTTGCTTAATACTTTTTCAAAACCAACACTTTTTGAAATGAAATTAAGTGTCGTACTTGGCGAATACTTTCGAAAGTAGACCTATCAAATTATTGGGAGGGGTGTGGGCCCGAGGTAAGGGGAAAGGGGTTCAAGCGGCGAGTGAAAAGCGGGAAAAGAGAGAAGGGAGAAGATAACAAATTTTATGGATACTGGAATGCTATGGAATCATGACACCATATTTCAGTATTTTGGCAGTTTATACATAGAGTGCTCCACTTGCTTTCGATAATCAAAAAAGCTACTGTTCATTGAATAGGCCAACGGTTATTGCATATACACACACTTTAGGTCCAACAACTTTTTAAGTGATGTTCAGGAGCGGACTGGCCTATAGGTTCAGCGGACGCGGTCCAAAGCTATGGACTTGCCGCTATAGACTTTGCACAAGTCTAGCTAGCATTCCCATCCAATTTATGGTGTAAGCCTCCTACAGGCAGAGCTTTAATTTTCATTTGGAAAATGGGGGAGGGGATGGGGCATACCTCTTATCCAAAAATTGGACAAGAGGCAAATTTTCCCCAAAATGTATTACATTTTTAAAATTCTGATGAAAATTGTCGGGTGTGGGGGGGGAGCATGTTCCCCGGACTTACGGCCCTGCTAAAAGACATAGAAGAATGACATAACTGCATAAACCGCTCGAAAACCAATGAACATGGACCACAGAGCAATATTTCAAGCGGGGAGGGGGAGCACGCATGTTTGAAACGACTGATGAGACTGGAAGACGGAAGTGCAAAATCAGTGAATTGGTAAATAATCAATCTCTTCGGTTTCCTTTTTAACTTACCCCTCCCCCTCCTCCCTATGAAAATGAAAATATAGTTTCGACGTGATATTGCTACAAACAGACAAATGTTTATTTTGTTATGAAACATAGGGAAACGAATGCATGTGATCACGTCAATTTTATTTTTGTCCCAACAATCCAAAAATGTATGAATCACGTTTCAAAAACTATCGGTGTAAAAGGAGGGTTCTAAAATGATTGGAATTTTTGGTAAAAGTTGGCAATTTTTTCCGAAAATAGAAGAAATTTTTCCAAAAATTAAAGAAATTTCACAACAATTGAGGCAAATTTTGCAAAAATGAAGGAAAATTCACGAAAATTGAATGAGATTTGCCGAAAATTGAACAAAACTTCTCGAAACATTGAAGAAAAATTCCCAAAAATTTAAAAGACTCCTTGAAAATTTCCTGACAATGAAATTGAAGCAAACTCCCAACAATGGAGGATATTTTACAAAAAAGTGAAGCAAATTGAACAAAAATGAAGAAAATTTTACGAAAATTGAAGAAAACTTATCAAAAGGAAGTTTTACAAAAATTGAAGCAATTTTCACGAAAATGAAGAAGCTTTTAAGATATTGAAGAATTCCGGAAGAAAAGATGTCATGGAATCTGACTCTTCATTTCAATTCGTTAGATCTTTATCTATTAGGTGGCCAAAATGGTACTTGGCACCCCAATAAAAATATGCAGGGGCAGGCTTGGCCCCTTGGTTATTAGTAATCATCACAAAATAGCACGTTATCCTTCTTATCAGGTTATGGTTTGTGAAAAAGTGTGGGGTGGGGGAAAACCGTTGTTCAAATTTTGCTCCCTGTGCAAAGTCAATGGGATTTAAAAATAAAATTTTGTTCTCAAATCGTACACGTTTTCAAAAAACGTCTTCTCAAATCACACCGTTTAAAAAATATCGCCGCTCAAACCTTACCTATTTTCAAAAACATAGTCTCAAACATGACAAGTTTCCTGTTTCTCGATTGTCAAGTACAATGTCTTCTCAAATGACGTGACTCGGTAAATAATGACGATATTATCCCGAAATTATCGATAGTCGTGACATGGCGATTTATCTATATTATTTTTACAGTTTAAACTCTTTGACAAATATAAACTTTTAATCAACAGATTATCAGGGTGTATTGTTTTAAAATGGGCAACAATGAGTACCATGATACCCCCACCTGACACACCCAGTCAGGAAAAGCTATACATTTCGTTAAAAGGACTCTGCGGAACAAGGTATTGGCCCATTACATGCGTAACGGATTTATGTCATTTTTTGACCAATCAGAAGTTAGCATTGCAAATGAACTATACACCTCGTTAAAAGGACTCTGCGGAACAATCGAGAATATGACTCTGAGGAAAGAAAAAATCTCAGGGTCCGCTATACAGATTGTGGCCAATCAGAAGCTCCGTCGTCGAGAGTATCTTGTAACGCAATCCGATGACCCAGAGGAAAAAATCTTAAGGGTCACTATACAGGTAGTAATTGGCTGGAAAATCTCAGGGGCCGCTATACAGGTAGTGGCCAATCAGAAGCTCCGTCGTCGAGAATATCCTGTGACATCAATCCGATGACCTAAAAAGCCTCTCTCTAAGATGACGCAATCCGATTACCTGGAAAATCTCAGGGGCCGCAATACAGACCCCGACCAAACAGAAGCTCCGTCGTCGAGAATATCTTGTGACGCAATCCGATGACCCAGAGGGAAAAATCTCAGAGGCCACTATACAGGTAGTGATCAATCAGAAGCCAGCATTGCAAATAAACTATACACTTCGTTAAAAGGAGTCTGCGGAACAATCGAGAACATCCTGTGACGCAATCTGATGGATGACCCAGATGGACAAATTTCAGGGGCCGCTCTACAGGTAGTGACCAATCAGAAGCTCCGTCGTCGAGAATATCCTGTGACATCAATCAGATGACCAAGAGGGAAAATCTCAGGGGCTGCTATACAGGTAGTGGCCAATCAGAAACTCCGTCGTCGAGAATATCGTGTGACGCAATCCGATGACCCAGAGGGAAAATCTCAGGGGCCGCTATACAGGTAATGATTAACTGGAAAATCTCACGGGCCGCTATACATGTATAGTAGCCTCTTACTACTAGAGGGCGGGGAGAGGGCGTGGGAGAGGGCGTGGGAGAGGGGTGGGGCTAAAGAAGTAATGGCGAACACAAAGGGCGCTATCACATTCTCAATAAACCACGTACAGTAACATTAGATCTTCAATTTTCAGAAAATTATGTTACAATTTTCAGAATATTGGTTTTATTTTGGGAAAATACTTTCATTTTTTGGCCACTTTCCTTAAAATTTCGGTAAATTCTTTGTTAATGTTAATGAAAAGCTACTTTCATTTTCGTGCAATTCTTAGATTTCATACACTATTAGACAATTTTCTTCAAATTTGAGAACATTTCCTCAATTGTAAAGTAATTTTCTTCTATTTTCAGGACATTCCTTTATATTTAAGCAATTTTCTTAGATATTAAGGAAATGTTTTCAATTTGGGGAAATTTGACCAAAATTTTAAATAATTTAAACTAAAGTTTTATCAAATAATATAGGAAAATTAGAGAATATATCGTTTTCCTAAACAAATCCCTGTCTACCTAAGGATGTTTTGTGAACCCTGGCTTGGCATACCTTTACTATGTATCAATTTTTTTTTTTGGGCGGGGGAGGGGGTGGGGGAAGGGGGATGCAGAAAGAAGCAATTTGATTACCATAAAGAACATTTTCTTAAAGAGGGCCTAAAATGGTATAAAAAGCAATGATAGCTCCTTGAAAATCGGTAAATATTTGATCAAAACAACCAGAACTGATTAACAAAGGGTCCTTTTAAATGTTTTGCTTAGACCTATATTTTCTGTCCTTTTTATTGCAATGTTTTCCTTACCCTATGTTTTCCATTCTTTTTGACTTTTAACTCAGGAAGGCTATTGTTTTTGGAAAGAATGACAGACCTGTAAGCACACCTTGGTGCGAATATACATACTTTGCTTTCTTTTGGAACTTCAAAATGTGACGGCATAAACGACAACGGGATAGGAATATTGTATTCAAGCAGCAATCATTGTTGAGCCAATCATGCACAGATATCAATAATGAAAGGATGTATGGATTACACAAACAGAGTGGTTATACTAGAAACACAAAGTCAAAACCCATTAAGCACTAAGGGTATCCAGCTCTCAGTGGAAGAAGGTTAAGGATTTACGGCGGACATACATGGATGTAAAATCAATTCCATTCAGCATCATGCAATTATTTGAAGAAGAAAATAAATTGTGCAAATTACATTCTCTTTTATCAGCAAAATGATTGTATTCACAAAATTAAATTTGATCAGATAATACAACTTATACCTAAGAGGTAAATTATGCCTACAAAGTAAATTATGCCTACAAGGTAATTATCTGAATACACACATAGCTCTGAAATTAGGATGAAAGTGAGAGCTTCCAAAAACCTAAATAATTGTATTTACATACTCTGGTGGTCAACTGCTAAGCTGAGCATTGTAAGACTGCATCTGTAATCCAGTTCCACACATTAGCTTAACCAAATTGAGCAAAATATGTCTTAATTGCTTCCAACGTTAATTTTTTTTTATGAATTATTGTAAATTTTATGAAACAATATATGAAGAAGCTTCTAATCAATAATCATTCTTACCAAATTTTGCTGTTCAAAATATAGACAGTGAACTGCTACCATCAAGACTACTTCTACAACAAAGTATGCTTTTGTAACTATGTACATGTAAACTAATCACTGCTGACCATCTGCATTGTCCCTTCAAGCCTTATTTATTTTTCAATGAAATCTTACCTGCTTTAATCTATATCAAAAATCTATTGTACATATTCCATTTAAAATGTTTCTTCCAAAAACAAAATGCAGGCCGCAACAGCCTATGCCCCCCCCCCCCCACCTCCCTTTCCCATTCCATAATTTGCAAAGTGGTATAGTAATTCATATGTACTATCATATGTTTATGCTAAATAATGCCATATAAAGCAAAGGCTAGAGCTCAGCCCTTCCAGTAATCTAAAGTCTCCTACAGACATGACATGGTTATGATTTATGTTACAAAACTCCCACATAAGTTATCACTAATAAAATTTATATCAGAGCACAAGAAATCAGCATAAGAAGTTTTAGACAACATAAATGAAAAATACATGAGTTTTATAACAAAGTTTCTTTCTTTTATTACATATTCAATTACAATTTATATCTTTCCGGCTGTACAGGATCGTATTCTCTACATTATGTGTTTGCTGGTAACCAGCTAAGTTTCTTAGACTACATGAAAATTTGGATTTCTGATATTTATATCTTTATCACACTTATATAATTTTTATTCGTTAAATGTTAACTTTTGTTGCAACAAAGGGGTTAGATGTTAAAACTAAAAGTGTAAGATCAATCTTTGAATAAATTTGACTAACAAGAAAATGTACAGTATTCTTCATTGTGATGTATGCATTTAACCCATAATATCTTTATGTTTGCTTAAGTCCCTTAAAAATACATCTTATGAAGAAGTTTTCTTCCCTAACTTGTTCCAGAAATGAAGGTTTTTAATCTCAGTTGCAGATTTTGGTCCAAACTTCAAGATTTTTGGCCCTGATTTGTAAATTTCTTTCAAAAATTAAGTTTTTAACCCAATTTTTGTGGTCCTAAATTGAAGGTTTTTGGTCTATAATTGAAAAGTTTTGATTTTAGGTCCAAACTGGAAAAGTCTAGGTCCAAAATTAACGATAACTCAGTTGATAGGAATACAAATGACAACATCCCTGCTTTGGATAATTCATTTGATATTTCAATTTTATATTTATGGCTTTCACACAAATTTTGGGATGGAAAAGGGATTTTTAGGGCATAAGCTCCCAATAGCCCCCACCCCTTTAACACATACCACTGCTGCCATGCCAAAAAACTTCAGAACCAAACAATAAAGTTAATACAAATTTGCTATTAAGGATACAGTTCTAATGCTTCTGCTATTTCTAAGTAAAGAAAACCTACATTTCTTTACATTTTTCATAAGCAAGCAATCAAACTGCAAAACTAATGAAATACACATTAGATATAAGATAAAAAAACATGAAAATTTCTCTTCCAAAAAACTTATATCTGACTTAATTTGGTACCATCAGTATTTTCACTTTATTCAAAAACAAAACCAATGCTACACAACTGGGCAATGAAAATCTAACTGGCCGTAGAGGCCCAAAACCAATGTTCATCCCTGGTTTATGTGCTGCAAGCAGATGAGAGTCAATAGCACTGATGATATTCATGAGCGAAGCTTTAAAGGCACAAATCTGGCACTTTACGAATCACATTTTTTGGCAGATGAGGGTCAACAGCACTGATGATATCCATTAGTATAGCTTCAAAGGTAAGAATTGGCCACTCCTTTGCATGTACCTGTTGTAAAAAAGTGAAGGTTTAAAGTAAAGCAATTTATCCATTAACCAATCCTTCACATAATTGATGTTATGTCAAAAGACAAAGTCTGTGAAGTATGGGTGAAGTACATCAGCAAACTCAATGATCAATCATTTGAGGCTTCAAATTGACAGACAAGTCGAATAAACTATATTGATGGAATATAAGGGAAATATTACTGAATGTAGAAAGCTTCCTGAAGGGTAATATACCAGATATAGAAATCAACTGTGGCATCTAAACTCTCAGCTCCTGTCCTCAACAGTAATTAGGGTCACACTAACTGCAATTTGACAAATGATTTTCTTTAAGCCGATGATTCTAAAAAAAAGAAGTGGGTTATATCAAATCTATCACAAACATGAGGCATTGTTTCTTCTAACCTAAAATGAATCACCAAGTTGAAAGGAAATTCCTATGATATCAAACTGTTGAACCTATAATTTATGATGCCATCAAATAAGAAAAACCTTTCGATTTAAGGAGAGTAGGTAATACCAACCAAAAATATCTCTAAACATTTATCTGCAATAGTTTGAAAACTAAATGTACATACTTTTGGAGCTTGTTGGAGGACACATACATCCGGAGCCTCAAAAGAACATAGCACTGGATTAAAAGTATCTTTCAAAAAATCATACTTCATGGGTTGGCACTAGCATTCATGTGAATTGACATATACAGTATCATCAATAAAAATGGAACTTTGCACATTAAAAATTTCAGGTGAAGATACCCTTCAATAAAATTTTGTGTTTTTATGGAGGGAAAATCAAAGGTCAAAGACTGGGTGATCTCCAATTGCAATTTAATTGAAATATTTTATTTCATGAATGGTACATACACACATATGGATAGATGTTATATGCCAGGCGAACTAGACTGTGTGAAAGGATAAAAGTCACAGGTCCTATTTATGACCGATTGTCTTTGATTAGGTGATGTGGATAATGTGACATATAATTGCATGTTTAGGGCACAATGAGATCAGAAACTCCATAGATTGCATCATTGTGAACACTGAAAAGCAGCGATTGACATAACTTGCACGCCGGGCAGAAAATTTATAATTTGTGGTTGTCTTGAAAGTAAATAAGCTAACCCATAAAGATTTTTTGTATACGTGCAACACAAATTGGGCTGAAAACCGAATGGTTCATCCGGGCAGGTGAAGTGAATTTAATGGTTGCCCTAATAATATTTTTGGTTGTCCTGGGCAGCCGGACGTATAATTTGTCGAACACTGCTGAAAAGGGCAAAAGATGCTCAAATGGTATTCAAAAATCTGTCTAAAAACAACATACCTTTTCAATGTTATTTGTACTCACTCTTTCTCATCAACATCTTAAACCGTTACAGCAATATAATGTCGTCTTTCTCCTCAAAGATGGATGGTATCACCCCAATGCAAGCACAACTATACCATCTTCTGCACTATAGCTAGTCACGGTTAACATCATAATATTTCAGTTTCATTGACAAAATAATTACCAGATGATGTCATGCCACATCTAGCCAGAACATAGCTTTGTGGTAAGAAGGCTTGGCTTGAATGAAGCTGAAAGAATTATAAATAAAAATAAAGGTAATACTACACAATGTGATGGACTATGTGATGGACTATGTGATACACAATGTGATGGACTATGTGAGGCTGCTCCCCTAACTGTAAATATTTATATTCCTTAAATTTGCCAGAATCTCTCCATACTTTCCCAGTAGTACTGGTAGTATATCCTTTATGTTTAGCATCATAGTTTAATCAGTTCCATGGCGGTTTTTTATCATTCTAAGTTATATTATTCCCAGAAGTAATTGTTTTAAGACCATTCAGAGAAAGTTAAATCCGATGAGACCATAATGATAAATATATTGGACATTATATCAAAAGTGTTATTGCCAAACTAGGTTATGTCTAAGTATTTCATATCATTAATAACTAATCCTCAGTTATATAATATGAAATACTTACATATTCCAGTTTGAGAATAGTACTTCTGCAGGCACGGATCTAGGGGGTGAGTGCAGGGCGCGTAACCCTCACCCCCCTCCCCCTTTCTTTCAGACCAAATATATCTTCCGCACTTATTACCTTTTTGCGAAAGGTTCCCATTCTCATTGAAAATATGGTTGATATCTACATAAATCTAGAGCTAGAGTGTGAGAAGAATAATGTCTTTGAATTCTGCATCCAAATTCATGCACATCAGATCAAAAGTTAGTGAGTCTAAACTGATGTACGCCGTACTATTGATGTACTATTCTGAAGGAGTTATATCACTAGCTGCAGGATTAATCTATATGATATAAAATACTAAGACACAATCTAGTTTGACAGTTAATATTTCTTGTATTGTGTCCTATAGGTTTAGCATTATAGTCTCATCATTCCATGGTGGTTTCATCATTTTAGGTTTGAAAAAGTTCATTTAACTTTTCATCTCAAGGAGTTGGCAAGACTATTCTGAAAGAGTTAAATCACTAGCTGGGATTAATTTATATGATAGGAAATACTAAGACACAATCTAGTTTTATGATTAATATTGCTTGTATTATGTCCTATACGTTTAGCATTTTGGTCTCATCATTCCATGGTGATCTCATTATTTTAAGTTAGAAAAAATCCTTTAAAGATCATTCAGAGAAAGTAAAATCATTACCTGATTTTCTTTCATATGATATAACATACTTAGACAAAGCCCAATATGGTAATAGCACTTCTGGTATTAGGCCACATATGTCTATCATTTTCGTCTTATTGATCAATTTCATGGCGGTCTCATCCTTTAAAGTTAATAAAAGTTCACTTTAATTATTATCTAAAGGAATAATGACTATTCTGAACAGGTGAATCACTAGCTGGTCGTCTTTCATATGATATGACAAACTCAGACATAGTCACTTAGGGCAATAGCACTTTTGGTATATATGCCCCAAACTTTTAGCATTATGGTTTCATCAATTTCATAGTGGTCTCATATTTTGAAAGTTAATATATATCCACATTTAAATCACTAGCTGGTCTACTTTCATACATGATATGACATACAAAGACATACAGTACAGCAGTAGCTCAGTATGGCACTAGCTCTTCTGGTATTATGCCCCGTATGTTCATCATTATGGTCTTATCAAGCTTATAGTGGTTTCATCATTTTACTTTAATGACACAACATATTCTTACTGCTAAAGCTGCTGGAAAACAACACATGGGGTAGAGATTTAACCCTGGTCCCCTATGATCCTGGGGCCCCTTTGACCCTGGCCCCCTATGACCCTTCCCCCTATGACCCTATGTCCACTATAACCTTGGGCTCCTTATGACCTTGGCCCTTTGCCCCTGGACCCCTAAGCCTCTTAGCCCCCTAGGACTAGGATCCTTAGCCCCCTATGGCCCTGGCCCCATATAACCCTGTTGTGTCAGAACAGACCTACTGAGTGAGGTGATTATCTCACTATTATTGCCTATTAATTATTAAGGCCAAGGGGGTCAAAGGGTGGAATTCCCCGGTCCAAAGTCATAAGGGTCCAGGATCATAGGGGTCCAGGGTCATAGGGCCAGGGTCATAGGGGTCCAGGGTCATAAGGGTCCAGGGTCATAGGGGGCCCAGGGTCATAGGGGGCCCAGGGTCAAAGGGGGCACAGGGTTAAAGGACATAGGGACCCAGGGTCAAAGGGGGCCAGGGTCAAAGGACATAGGGGCCCAGGGTCAAAGGGACCCAGGGGCATAGGGGCACAGGGGCCAGGGTTATATGGGGCCAGGGCCATAGGGGCTTAAGGGTCCTAGTCCTAGGAGGTTAAGGGTCCTAGGGGGCCCAGGATCATAGGGGCAAAGGACCAGGGTCATTAGGAGCCCAGGATCATAGGGGGCACAGGGTCAAAGGACATAGAGGCCCAGGGTCAAAGGGACCCAGGGACATAGGGGGCACAGGGGAAAAGGGAACCAGGGACACAGGGGCCAGGGTTATATGAAGCCAGGTCCATAGGGGGCTAAGGATCCTAGTCCTATGGGGCTAAGGGGCCCAGGGGTCCAGGGGCAAAGGGCCAAGGTCATAAGGAGCCCAGGCTTATAGTGGACATAGGGTTATAGGGGGAAGGGTCATAGGGGGCCTGGGTCAAAGGGGCCTCAGGATCATGGGGGACCAGGGTCAAATCTCTACCTCATGTGTTGTTTTCCAGCAGCTTTAGCAGTAAGAATATGTTGTGTCAGAACAGACCTACTGAGTGAGGTGATTATCTCACTATTATTGCCTATTAATTATTAAGGCCAAGGGTGCCAGCCCACTCGTCCAAAGGTCCAACAGTCTGAAGGCTCAATAGTCCGAAAGAAAAGGACCACTAGTCCAAACGTCCAAAGATGAATTAAAAGTCCGATGGTTCGAAAGCCCAATAGCCCAAAGGTTCGATAGTCCATCAGCCCAATAGTCGAAGGTGCAGTCGGAAGGCACACCCTAACATTAAACTCTAAGCAAAATGCAACCCATATTGTACTGTACAACAAAATAGTGAGACCATGGTTGTAAGCCCATTTTGGTTCCATTAAAATGCGCCTGTCGCGGTAGATACGTGTCACTCATTTGTATACTGTGAGAAATCGATCAAGATTGACTGCGTGGCGCAAGATTGAACAACTTTGCGAATTTGGAAAGTCTTTAGCAAATTTGCATTGACCGTAAATTATTACTGATTCGTGGTAGTCTCCGCGCATGATAAAAGGTGAGTTTTCTTGAAAGGTTTCTTCAAAAAATATTGATTTGAATATTGTTGTTGTCTTTCTTGGTATTTGTTTAGGCTAGAGTGACAAAAAAAAAAGTTAAGCTAACGTTACAATCTTCCCGATTCCGCGAGTTTCAGTACGGGTAATGACATTGAATTGCCGTGCGACTCCAAGGGTTGTTAAAAATTAGGTACACTTCTTATGTTTTTAAAAAATCACTCGTAGAAAATTGATGATTGAAAAATAAATTACTTTTTTGATATTCTAATATCAATTAGTCTAAATATCAAACTTTTCCAAAATCTTTACCTATTTAAATTTTAGGCCTAATCTTAGCGCCACGACGGGATAAAGTTCTCCGAGATTCATATTTTGGTCGCCATTTACTTTGTCATCACACGTTTTTGATTAATTATTCAACGTCCGAAAATAAGTTTTAGAATATTCCACTAAACTGCAAGTTGATTTTTTGCTGACAACATTTTAATTTTTATTATTATTTATAAAAAATAGTTTTGGTAAAAAGAATTGTGCGAAAACAAATAAATAAAACATCAACAAATGTTTAGATAATATACTTTAGCTTGCCCATCAAATCAGACCTCCATTTCGGCATCAACCCCGCCACTCTTGGCACCTTCTCCTGGCCCACTTTCCCTCCCTGGGCCACCCCCCTCCCTTCTATCCACCTGGGCCTCCCCACTCATCACAAAACCCAAACCCACCCTAACCTCTTCATCAATCTCCACAACCAATTCAAAGTCCAACGCTCAAACTACACCTCCATCTATACTGATGGTTCCAAAGAAGTCGACAAGACAGCTGCTGCTACCGTCATCCAAGACTTCACCCTCAGTAGCAGGCTTCCCGACTACTCGTCCATCTTTTCAGCCGAAGCAAAGGCCATCCGCCTCGCCCTCAACTTTATTGAGTACTCTCCGCTTAGCCACTTTGCCATCTTGTCTGACTCCAAGGCTGTCCTTACTCAATCTTAAATGGGATAACTCCACATCCCACCTCCTCCGAAAACTCCTTTCGCCTACCCTCTGCAGGAAAAGTATTTTCTTCTGGATACCCAGCCATGTTGGCATCTGGCAATGACAGGGATGATGCAGCCGCTAAGCTTGCCCTCAACCTCCCCCTACCCCATTTCCCAAAACCTTTTCTGACATCGAATCGCTTATCGCTTCCCTTGTTCGTGACCGCTGGCAAACCTCATGGGACTCCCAAATTGATAACAAACTCCATGTCATCCAGCCCATCACTCCAATCAAACCCACCATCTATCTGCAACCTCTCTCGTGTCGACAACCTTCATATTACCCGTCTTAGAATTGGTCACACCCACCTCACTCTCTCGTCCAGCACCTTATTGGCTCCCCCAACCCCTCTGTAACAATTGCCATTGCACCCTCACAGTCCATCATGTTCTCCTTGCTTGCCCCCTGTACAACCTTCCCAGAGCTTCCCTTGCTCCCCACAACTCAATTGCCGAGTTTTTTCAGAAAAATCCTCCAGATAAAATGATTTCCTTCTTTCATCATGCTTCCCTCTACAACCATATTTAGTCCTCCTCTCCCCCCCTCCCCACCCCCCTCTCTACTCTGTTTTTATCACACATGCACCTCTCTCGATCCCAGCTCTCTGACTTTTACTTCTCGTATTTCTCTCAATCTCTCCCTGTTTTCCTTCCTTCCTACCTCTGGAATGATCTAACCTCTCAGGCACAATTTGACCCTCGTTGTCATGGTGCAGTTAAGCCCTCATCAAACAAACAAACATCACCTTCTCCTCAAGGTTATTCGATGGGGCCTCAATCTACTCTGCTGAAGCAAAGGCCATTCTCCTGGCCTTGAATTTTGTTAAACTCTCCTTCTGCCCCTACTTCGTCATCTTCTCTGACTCTAAATCCGTTCTTACTGGCATCCTCAACATGCTCTGGTCCAATCCACTCATCCTACAAATCCTTGATAAACTTCTCGCTCTTTCCTCCCAAGGAAAGAAAAAGATCTTTTTCTGGATCCCCAGTAGATCTAATCCCCAGCCACATCAGCATTCCTGGGAACGAGAGAGCCGACAAAGCCGCCAACAACACTGTTGAATCACATCTCTCCTTTTTCTATCCCACACTCAGACCTCCGTTTCTCCACTTCCAGCTACTTCGGTATGACCTGGCAAGTTACAAACTTTACACCATCAAACCCAAACCTTTCTCACCCACTCTCACCTACTTTCCGGCTCTCCAGCTCCTCTCTGTTCTACATGCAACACCGATCTCTTGATCAAGTATATCCTTTTAACCTGTTTCTTATACTGTAGCTGAACCCCAGATCACACCCCTCCCCCCTCCATCTCAATTTCCGATCTTTTCAAGAACATTCCTACCTCCAACTTTATCACCTTTCTCTGCAACAGCAATTTATTCCACCTGATCTAAATCTTCTTTTCCTTCCCTTCTCTGCCTTACCTTCCTCACCTTCCTTTTATTACCTTAACTTCTTTCCCTTATCCACCTTCTCTCCCTCCTTCCCTCTATCCCACCTCTCTTTCCTCTCTGACCTAACTCAAGCACCTTAGTTTTTAACACCCTCTTAGCACATTTGACTCTGACTGTCATGATGCTGTTAACATCAACAAACCAAACCAAATTGTTGGTCGCAGATCAGATTATTTTGTAAAAGATAATTCATTATATGCTCACAGAGGATAAATTCAAAATTCTTGCAAACTATACTAGCGAGACTCACAGGTCTATAAATGTCCGGTTGTTGCGGGTTACCCTTTTTGTAGATGGCAGAAATGTTGGCTAGTTTCCATACGTGAGGAACTTCCATTGAATAAATTGACTTGTTGAATATAATGCTGATTGGCTTGGCTAGAACATAAGCTGACTCTTTAAGAACACGTGAGTGAAGATTATCAGGACCTTGTGATTTGCTAGCATCCAAAGAAAGAAGCTTTATCCTCTGCGACTTGAAAATCTACTAGATTGAGGCATGCATTGGTAGAGCTTGAAAAAGTTGCAGCGGCTGTATTCTCCTTTTTTAAAAGCACTGGAAAAGAAGTTAGCCAATATATTGGCCTTATTCTGGTCATCGACCGCAAGGGTAGTATCATTTGAAGCCGGATTTGGCACAAGAAGGCTTGATATACCACTACGACTTTGTGTTTTTCTTTTTACATACTGCCAAAATTTGAGGATTGTCCTTTATCTGCAGTAAAAAATCTATTTCAAGGTCACAATGTTTTTTCCTTGTTAAAGCTCACACTTTGTTTACAGTAGTTTACAGTAGGATTTATAACGGTCATCTGTTTTATCTTCCAAATACCTCTGCCAACATCTGTGCTTCTTATGAATAATACAGAGAACACTCTCATTCAAGAGGTACCTTATGCTTTACTTTTCGTGTAAAACTGGACTGTTTTTTCATGGGTATGTTGGCCTTGATTGACTTTGAGACAAGAGAGTGAAACGCACCCCACATGGTGTTAGTGTCATCAGTATCTGCCTGTGACAAGTAAGACCTGTCAATATTTAACTCATGGTTGATTGTGTAGAAATCCCCTTCGTTGAGATTCAACTTTGGCACACTTGAGATTGAGATAGACTCCCTGAGATTGAGATAGACTTAAAACATAGGAAAATCTCAGTTTTAAGATCTGTATTAAAGCGAAACGATTTTCCTTCTTTTTTTTCTGCCCACAATGCTTATTCATGATGTTTGAAGCCCATCCATGTCTTCAAAAACAGTTTTTACGGTGATTTTAGTTACTTTTATCAAAGTATTTACTGGGCTACTTTTCATTCCGTAAAACTTACCTGAAGAGCTCTCCAAAGTATGTTCAAAGTTCAAAACAGTGCTATCGGGGCTATAACATCTTAGCAGGGGTAATATGTTTTAGATTATTTAAGGGAACAAAATCCAGATGATACTTACAGTGTAAAGTACAATTTAATCTTAACATTCCTTGGCATTTTATTTATTTGTTTTCACACACAGTTTTTATACTAAAACTATTTAGTAAAATTATATTTTTTAAAAATGTCAGCAAAAAATCAATCTGCAGTTTT
The DNA here is from genome assembly GCA_020152595.1 of Chiridota heheva. Classification (NCBI taxonomy): domain Eukaryota; kingdom Metazoa; phylum Echinodermata; class Holothuroidea; order Apodida; family Chiridotidae; genus Chiridota; species Chiridota heheva. Next base: position 1,159,282 of record JAIGNY010000904.1, read on the forward strand.
TATCATAGCTTGAACTTGAAAATGACAAATTAAGATCTGTAACAGCCCGAAAAACTTTCGTAATCAGACGCTATTTGTACGTGGTTAGTATGTGTGTGATGCATTGTTTACAATCAGACAAGTATTGTCAGTATGAAAGATTTAAATATTATTTTCTCTGAAAAAGTGTTGTGAGGCCCAAGGGGCATGAAGTATACTTCATGCGACCCAATTTCCACAGGTTTCTCCTTTTCTGGAGGGAATTTATCATTTTTAGCTAACACATGTGTAGACACGATTCAATTGAATCTCCAAACAGTTTTGGTTTTGACATCAGCTGCCTCCAGCTGAATTTACACATTTTAATAAAAAATGACTTGGTTTTTTTGGATTGGGGGTGTAGCCTCATAAAGCAGACATGTGTGAAAGCCTTGCTTATTGTTTAGTTTCACCAAGGATGTGTTCATACATCCTTGGTTTCACATCATACTGTACATGTATGATTGGCACATTTTCAGACAAACTAAAAGAAAGGATGTACAATGTTAGAGTACATGTATAATCAATGGGAATATTGCAAAGAATAAACTGCCTCTTACAAAATACTATTAAACGACGGTAGACGATAAAGATATTTTTTTTATGCAAAACTTGACTTAAAAATGGCAACTCCCCATTTCATCTTCCTTTGATATCATTTTTACTATTTTGAACCTTTTGTGATAAAGTTGAACTTGAACATCATTGATGTTCTGGTTTTACATTAAATAGTGTAGATAGTGTCAATTAAAAAAAAAGCAAATGCCAAAGAATACTGCACTTGAAGTTGAAATGACAACCATCAGGTAACTTTAAATTTTGGATTCTCTTAAACGAAATAATATATTGAAATAGTTTCTTCACCATTTTGTCTGATGATTGAAAAGGTATGAAATGATTCAGTTTTTACTGATTGACTGTTTTAACTCAATTCTGTTGTTGTGTTTAGGAAATTTACATGGTCTTCTTGGCTTGCCTGGCCTTGCAAAGAAAGATTCAGGAAAGAATTCCATGATGACTACAAGCTGACTAGACGTATCCTTGACAGGCAAACCCTGCCACAACTGCTGCAGGTGGGAGCTGGTGGGTTTTTCCGATGTCTTTGCTTCTCCTCGACGCTTGATCTCCTTGGTCTTGAAAGCGGAGTTTGCTGTTTTGACTGTCCACCTCCAGGCATTGTGGTCTGCAGCCCTAAGTTTTCCATTGGCGATGGTCAATATTACATGTTGTGAGGGTCTTTTTCAGCGAGTCTTTGTACCACTTCTTTGGGACCCCTCTGTAACGCCTGCCAGTACTTAGTTCACCAAACAAGACAATCTTTGGCAGGCAATGGTCCTCCATTCTGTTTACATGGCCTGCCAAGCGCAGCTGGATTTGGAGCAAGATAGCCTCAATGCTGCTGATTCATGCAGATTCCAGTACTTTGATGCATGGTGGATGGTCTTCTTCCCAGGAAGCAGGCTGGTGAAAAACCTCAAATCTTTTTCAAGCTGACTTCAAGTCCAAAAAGCTGTGCAGCCTCAGCAAAGCAAGGTGTTATGCATTGCATAGCTCTCTGTGTGTGGGCAATGAGGGTGGCGTCATCTACAAACAGCAGCTCACGTACAAGCTGTTCCATAGTCTTGGTATGGGCCTTCAGGCACCTGAGGTTGCAGAGGCTGTCATCTATTTGGAAACGGATGTAGACACCTCGTTGAGGTCTTCAGTGGCGTGCTAAAGAATATGGTGAACTGTGTGGGTGCAAGAAAATATCCTTGTGTCACACCGCTTTCAATTTGGAAGGGTGTGGAGAGGTCGCTTTCATGTCTGACCTGACCGACCTGGTTCATGTGTAGCTGGATAGCCATGGTGAGGAACTTTGGTGGGCAGCCTAGCTTTTTCAGGATTTTTCGGTGTCCATCTCTACTCACAATGTCGAATGCTTTGGTTAGGTCTATGGAGGTGGTATGCAATCAAATGTTTTGCTTCCTGCACTTTTACTGGATTTGTCTTAGGGCAAACACCATGTCTGCAGTGCCCGGGCTTGTTCTGAAGCCACACTGGCTCTCAGGCAGGTGTTCTATTACAATGGCGAGGAAGACTTCCGGCCAGTGATGCTGTGATGACATCACCCCCTCACGTCATTTAGCCCGCTAGCTGAATCAGTTTGCTGGGGTGTGGCTCTTGGAGCCAGACGTGAGAGATTTTGGGATGGATGAGGACCAGTGTTTCTGTCTATCCTACAAGTAGAATGCAGCTGCCCGATAACAAAGGTACTCTATCCAGAACCCCAAATCACCCCATGGTACAAGTTAGGTTTACCGGATAGATATCTTGAATGATTTTTAAAAGAATAAAATTACCTTTACTTAGTAATCTGGGTTATCAATATGACTACCAATAATATATATATAACAAAGATTCTAACAGCACTTCATATACACCTCTAGTGCTGTATGTACTTTTAAAGGTTTCTTTTATTTTTTCTCAATATCTCAACTATTGTTTTTCTCTTTCAGGTATGCCATGATTGCTATGTAACCCTGTTTCATTGAGGTTGCAACTTAGCTGGGCTTTTGAGCATTCCTACTCATTTGTGCATCGTTAATGGCTCCCACCATAGTAAGACGGCGGAAACTATGTACCGTTCGACGCATTGTACTCGGATTTCTTACATTCTTTGCAGCTTCTCCATTGCTTGTTATGTTCTTCCTTAGAGACCAGGAATCGGGGTCACTTGGCTTGGGAGCTGGATCTTTCATTGGAGCTTTGAAGAATTCAAACAGACGAGTTGACAGACGAGACAGGGACACATTACTTCAAGCTAATGGACAAGAGGCTCAGATTGACCCAATTGTACACCAAAATAATAAAGTGAGTTTCACGTATTAAAAACAATTTCCTATTATTTCCAGAGAAAAATCTTCTGAATTTTGATCCTATTAATGTATTGGCCTATTGAATAACTTGCCTCTTCCATACATGTATATCTTACGTATGTGTGAAAATGCTGATGTTGATTTTGTACACAAAAGGTTTTCAGACAATATTTAAAACCTTCAAACAGAATGCTTCATGTTTGTCTTGCTTTAAAATCAATAACTTATCGTACTTTCATTCTGAACAAAAATCTGAACATTGCATTTTGGCATTGTATTTTCATAAAAGATAAATGTATGAGATCAGCAGAACTTTCAAAAGATAATTAGACAGCAAAGCATATATAAATAAATAAATTTAAAAAATATAAAAAAAGTAATATTTTTGCATAAACTATATTTATTTGCTGAGCTCGTAGTCCTGAGCATTTTAAGCATTTATAATGATTGTTGGTGAGGGATTTATGTGCTGTCAAACTTGCAGATGCAAGATAATTTTGTATATACACGTACATGTATTTCTTCGAAAATTAATTGCCTCATTCTAAATTATTGGAAATATTTGTGTTTATTTATTGAGATGGGTTATAACATGTGCTTTAAAAGAACATTCCTTGCTCATTTGCTCATGTGTATACTTAGGACTCTAAATCAAGGATGCTTAATAGGCAGGCCAAATCTGGCCCGCCAGATAATCCAATCCGGCCCGCAAACAATAGTCATTATATAATGCAATACATGGCATTGTAAGATCAATCTGAATGAGATCATTAAAAATCACAAAATACTCATTAATTTTGTTTTTTTCATCAGCAGATCAGCTCACTAAAACATTGTGGCTTATCAAATAAAATGTTATCTTTAGTTTCGCTATCAATTGGCTTCGTAGCTTGTCAAAGGAAGGTGGATAAGAGAATCGCCAAATCTGGCTTACATCCTTCTAATTGCATACGCTCTCAACTTGTTTGTATTCAGGGATTGTTTTGACAGGTTTTGTTTGTCATATGATGCTAGTTTTGCCACGCTATTGGCTCGCGGCCTGAAGCTTTGTGAAATGATGGCCCTTTGAAAAATTTATTTCAGAACCCTTGCTCTAATTAAAAGGAAAATAAATTCTTGTTTCACAGAAATACATGAAAAATTACCTTGGATCTGCCTAAGTTATGACATCACCGCACAGTGCAAGGTCACTTACAACACTGGTGAATTCTTTGGTATCAAGATGTTTTATACCGTTTTGTCTGTTTGATAGTCCTCTATCATATACATGAAAATTAAAATTCACAGGCCTATTCTTTTCAAATCAAGAATTCTAAGAAGACAGTACAGTATGCAGATGTAGGTATTTAAAAGTTTGAGATGATGAATGTGCTACATGCGACATTTAACAATTGAACATAAACGATGAGTTATAAATCCCAAGAGTAGGAACTCTTAAATCCTAGAGACTGCTGGCCATTTACAGCACTAGAAACGGGTATTATTAACAATCTACGTGTATGTACTGCAATAAAAACTCTCAATTTTTTGGTTTAAAAGAACTTGCAGTAGCACTGAGTGAAGAAGTCTTTCATTTTTAAAATGTGAATTTTAGTCTTCTTTAAGTCTGAAAATGCTGATACTTCCTTTCCCATCAGACTCCTTGCCAAGATATCATTGTAAAGGATTGAAATTAAACACTGAATTTACATAAGAATATGTTACAGAGGTGTGTTCATCAATCACAACTGTGCACATGAATTTACAAATTAAGACCTGAAAATGAAATAAAGCTGTGAAGTTGCCAAAATCAATTCAAACTAAATTTTGATTGGAATGTTTTGCTTATGTTGCCTCTACATACCTTTAACAAGCTCAGCTGACCAAAAGCTGAAGAAGTGTTCAAACTGGACAAAACTAAAAGTGGAAACAAGTCAAGCTTACGTCTCTCCTTCCTGCACTATGAACGTCTGCTTTTGAACTAAACTTGTACAGTTGTTCATCATCCATGAATTTAACATCATTTTGATACATATTTATTGACTTTTCATTGTTGGAACATGTGTTCAGTCATCATTGATTAGGAAGAGATTGATTGTTCTTCTTTTATCATTATGGATCAAGGCACAATTGATGCAATGCATGTGCTGTAAGGATTGATTTACTTTTGTGTTATTAACATGATATCCATGAAAGTAGCATTATGTTCTGTAGTTTTTTTAGTTTTCTGATCAAAATTTTTGATATGCAAAATTTGTCATGTGTGAACAGGAACTGGTCTAAAATTCCTTACATAATTCTGTATATTACTATCTTTAAGCCTTACTCTACCAGTGCATTTGATATTACAGTGTTATTTTAGGGAACTTTTTTGGAAAGGGGGCTTTTTGGCTCCAATGCGAACAGCATCAGGAACCTATGTGGTCATGATGGTGTGTGTGTATATGTACTGTATGTGTGTGTGTGTGTATGTGTGTGACACAGCTCGTAAATACAATATCTCAAGTCATATGTGGTACACAGATAGCCCGTGGTGATGTCATGCATCATGCATAGTAATGAGTAGGTGGAGCTTAATGTAAAAATCTTGAAATGCTCATATTTTAACAACAGCATATTTGTTTTTTTTCATATTTGGTACAGCTATGATGTTAGCTAGCATGTTCATGATATAAAAACATTGCAATTCATTAATATGCATAGTGGGCAACTTGGCAAGGCTTAAAATTATATTGTTGAAAAAGAGCTTGTAAACACAGAATCTCAAAAACAATACACCGGATTTATGTCATATGTGGTACATGGAAAGCCTATGGTCCGTTAATACAATACAATACAATACAATTTATTACAGTGCTCTAGGCCATCTGGCCTTTGTCACAAACATAAACGATAAATTAAATGGTACATGATTGAGGCTCTTACAACAAACAATAATCAAAGAGAAAGAAACAAACGTCTTGCTTCCATTGCATGTAAAATAAAGTGTGATAACTGCAAAAATAAGTATTTAGAACTAGCTGCTAATAAAGTATTACATTTTGTTCTAGTTGCAGTCTGAAAGAAATAATTTGGGATAAATTTACAGTGGATTTTAGAAAGGGATGGACAAATTAGGAGAAAATGATATTCATCTCCAATTTCTTTCAAATTGCAAACCTGACAGAACCTCTGTTTATAGGTTATATTACAATAACGGCCTTCGTTGAATTCAATTTCAAGGCAAGCACATCTGATTTTGGAGACCAACTTTTTAACTTAAAAACATTATGAATAATAGGTACGGCTCTGCATAGCTTTCTGTTTTAAATTGTGCATAACAACGCAAAGAACTTCTAGATTTAATATCACTCAACCAGTTCTGTCTATCTATATTAAAAATTCGCAGCTTAAAATTCTTATAGAAATGTGTAGTAATCCCTTCTCTCTGCCCTTCCCAAACATTACCAAACCCAGTTTCGTACAAAATATTTTTAACACACAGTCCCCATGATAGCACTCCTTTGTTTGATAATATTCTTTGTTCTACATAACAATGAGTCTGATACCTGTTTTTATCAAGAATAAGAAGTCTTAACCAATATGTTATTTGCTTTAGTATTGTTTGACTTTTAAAGGAAAAGCGACCCAGCTCTCCTAGAGCTATAATGTTTATGGCGTTTGGTGGAAAACCTAAAACATATTTATGAAACGAATTGTAAACTCTTATTGTACTTTCATGGGGGGTGATACCCCATAACTCAGAACCGTATGTTAAAATAGGCATTATCTTTTATTCAAAAAGTTAAAGGATATTACTTGCAGGTACTTACATGTACTGTATGTGTGTGTATGTGTGTGACACTGAGCTCGTAAATACAATATCTCAAGATGGTACTGTGGATTCAAGTCAGCATATTTGTTTTGTTTCATATTTGGTACAGCTATGATGTTAGCTAGCATGTTCATGACATAAAAACATTGCAATTTATTAATATGCATAGTGGGTGGGGCTTAAAATTATATTGTTGAAAAAGAGCACGTAAACACAGAATCTCAAGAACAATACACCGGATTTTTGTCATATGTGGTACATGGATAGCCTATGGTCCGTTAATGTGCCTTATTGTTTTTGATGGTGGTGTCATGTATATTAAGGAGTAGGCAGGACTTAATGTAAAAATCTTGAAATGTTCATATTTAACAACCACATGTCTGTATTGTTTCACATGTGGTGTAATTATGTTGTTAGCTAGTGTGTACATGTTCATGGTACCAAAGTGTTTAATTTCATTAATATGCATAGTAGGCAGGGCTTAACCTGATTTTGTTGAAAACAGCTTGTAAACACAGTAGCTTAAGAACAATTCATGGGAATAACAATGTTTTACTAATGGTGGGGGCAACGCAATGTTTTTGCGGGTTGGTGTCTTTTATTGTGAATCCATGTGAAAGAAAAATTTATTCGCCACATAAAATTTGACATATTTTATGAATGATTTTAAAATTATGACTAGGTTATGAGCAAAATTTGATTAAATTTGGACAATTTCACTGCCCCTCATGAGAAATTTTTTTTTTTTTTTTTTTTTTTTTAAGATTAAATAAATAAATGAAATAAAAAAAGATATATAGATTTTTTATAGATTTTTTTTTTCTAACTTAATAATCTTATTTAACCTCATAAATAAAATACCCTACATGGATACAGAACACAGAATGATAGCATAGTAAGCAATTGTCCTGTTTGGCTCATGAATGGTCCTTATCAATCAGAATAGTTTCAATCTGAGGTATGATTATAGCTAAAATCCCAGAGCTTCTTCACCATGGGATTGAGCCCCTGGACTTTAGGTCGAAAAGACACAGCGCTTCGTGCGTGCACTAATGTGCCCCTCAACAAGTCTAGCACCCTGCCCCTTTTGAAATCAAGCTAGAGGTCTGCCAGCTCATATTGTCTTGTTGTGTAACGATACGAACCCTGAATCAAAACGTGCCTTGTTAAAAAACTTACAGTTGCATGTGCTTACAGTATTTTAGATCATGACAAAAACAGAACTTTGTTACAGTTTAAATACAGTAAGAGGACAGTGTGTTTTGGAGATTCAAAAAATTCTTAACAGCCTTTAGATTTAAACCAAAATTAAAAAATTCCACAACAGTGTTGGTCAATGTACAGTGTACAGGGCTGTTTATGTTTGTGATAACTCCTTTTTTGCATGTTTTTTTACTATGTTGTTCATGTATAAGAAACTTGTTTAAACTCTGAACTGTCATGATTAAGATTCAAATACTACATTTAATTCATTTGTAAATAATCAACACTAGGATTATATTTAGACTGAATTTGGTACAAAAATAATTCGATAAACAAAAGAGACTGAATTATAAAAGCTTCAAAGTTATGAAAAATTTAATCTCAATAAAACCATATTGCACAGAGCCCCCCCCCCCATCCATTTCCTTCTCCCCTATCCCCCCTTCCCAATATGTATTTTATACCCTCTTTCTGAGGTAATTTGTGTTATTGTCTATTAACACAAATCCAGCAAAATCAGAATCCGTGTGCCTTTAAATGTAGTTCATCCTCTTGTGCAATACAAAAGCTGTTGTTTTGATGGCCAGGAATTTGTATGGGACCATCACACAAGCGATACTAGTTGAGTTTGTTTCATCATGTTACTGAGAGGAATAAACTGTTCGTGTTTATTGATACAAGTATATTTCTTTCTTTCACACATATTCTCCCCTTTTCTTTCCATTTCTTCTTATATATCTCTTCCTTTTTGTTTGTTTGTCTTTTTCTTTCTGGTAACCTGAACAAAAATGATGATTTATGGGACCATTGTGTCGTGCTCATCTATATTTGAGATATCGACTGCATTTGGTTGAACCACTCCAATACATACAGTGCATACAATCCCAACAGAATTTATGACACAAAACACTTGCGAATCTCATCTTATTTAATTCACGTCCTTGTCACATAAATTTACAAGCGCATGCCATCCCCCTCCCCTCCCCTCCGCTAACGTTGGCTGCAAAATAAATCAATGTTGACGATTGCAGCGGGTTTGTGTCATTTACTTTTGACAGGGATCGTAGGTTTCTGTGCTTACAGTATCAACACTCATACAGTAACAGCCTGATCTGATCATTACCAGGGTCATTGTTTGCGTTTCTCGTCAGCTATTTCAGTAATAATGTGTTTCTGTGTGAACTCATTCTGATCGTGTAATGCAACTTGTTTTAAATGCTCATATTATTGAATTATATTTACAGTTAATTTTTCACTTTTTGCAGCTTATAGTACACTATGATATAGAGGTGCCGGTATTAAAGATGGGTGTTCTGGGAAATTACGAATCCAAGGAGAAACGAAGCGGGCCAGATGGGCCTGGAGAGAATGGACAGGCCGTCCCTATTCTTGAAGAAGAGGCAGAAGAAACCAAAATTGCTTATAAAAACTTTGGCTTCAACATGGTCAACAGTGACAAGATTTCTTTGGACCGAAGTGTGCCAGATATAAGGGATCCTGAGTACGTATATGCTAATTTGTGTCATTTTAATCTGTTGAATCTCTTAATTAATATCACTATGAAGTTTATTGCTATTTGATTTCTAGAAATAGAGTGTATTCACCTCCTTCCGCCTCATACAAGACAGCAGACATATGCTTGCTACAACACAGTGTACTGAGCATTTTCTGTATTTTTCTTTTGTGGTGCTGGTATTAGTTTGGGCTTTTTATGGCTGGTGGTGACTATTCCCTTTTCACTCCCATCATCTTGTAACATTATGTTACATATCGTGTACAGTACTGTATGTCATGTATCCATTTTTGGTTCCGTGCTAATAGCATAAGGGAAGGAACCTAGGGAGTCATGCTGATGTGTGTATGTACTGTGTGGGTGAGGGTGTGAGTGTGTATGTATGTGTGTCTAACAGCAAGCTCGTAAGCACGATATCTCAAGAACCATACACGGAATTCATGTCATACATGTATATGGCACACAACCCATGGTCGGTAGATGTGCCCTATATTTTGGTGGTGATGTCATGCATATTAATGAGTGGGCAGGGTTTAATGTAAATATCTTAAAATGCTCATATTTTTACAACCGCATGTCTGCTGTGTATCATATTTGGTGTAGTTATGTTGTTAGCTAGTGTGTACATGTTAATGGTACAAAAATGTTGAATTTCATTTATATGCATAGTGGGCGGGGCTTAACATGATTTTGTTGAAAAGAGCTTGTAAGTATGGTATCTCAAGAATGGTAAACTCGATTCATATCATATTTGGCACACAGATAGCCCATGATCTGTAGATGTGTCCTATTATTGTTTTGGTGGTGATGTCTTGCATATTGATAAATAGGTAGGGCTTAATTTGAAAATCTTGAAAGGCTCATATTTGAATTAATCACTTATCTAATTTGTTTCATTTGTAGTATAATTATGTTGTTAGCTAGTGTGTATGTGTTTAGTGTATAAAACCGTTAAAATTCATTAATATGCTTAGTAGGCGGGGCTTAATATGGTTTTGCTAAAAAGCCCTTATAAGTGTGGTATATATCAAAAAGGACAAACTGGATTCACGTTATGTGCTGTACACAGATAACCCAGTCTGTAGATGTGCCCTATTGTTTTTGATGGTGATGTCATGCATATTAATGAGTAGGCGGGTTTAATGTAAAAGTCTTTAATACTCATTTTAACAATCACATGTCTTGTTTATTTCACAGTTTGTAGAATTATGATATTAGCTAGTTTGTATGTGTTCATTTTATATAAAACCACTTTAAATTTTATTAATGTGTATAGTGGGCAGGGCTTAATATTATTTTAATGAAAAGAGCTTGTAAACACAATATCTCAAGAATGATTCTTGTCATGTCAAATATTTCATGATATGCAATGACATAACCAGACCCCTAGCTTTGCTGTTTTACCTCCGTGGGCCATCTCGGCCTCCTGGGGTTTGCCCCTGCCCCCTGGGGTCCACCCTCTCCCCTGGGGTCCACCCTCTCCCCTGGGGTCCACCCTCTCCCCTGGGGTCCACCTTCCCCTGGGGTCCACCCTGCCCCTGGGGTCCACCCTGCCCCCTAGGATCTGCCCTTCCCCCTAGGATCTGCCCTGCCCCCTGGGATCTGCCCTACCCCTTTTGAGATTTTTTTATATTTTTTTATATCTTAATTAACCTCATAAATGAAATACCTTAAATAGATACAGAACACAGAATGATAGCATAGTAAGCAATTGTCCTGTTTGGCTCATGAATGGTCCTTATCAATATCAGTCAGAATAGTTGCATTTCTGAGGTATGATTATAGCTAAAATCCCAGAGATTCTTCACCATGGGATTATGCCTTAAGGAGGCCCTGGACTCCATGCCGAGAAGACACAGCGCTTCATGCGCATTAATGTGCCCTTCAACAAGTCTAGTGCCGTTCAACAAGTCTAGCACCCTACCCCTTTTAAAATCAAGCTAGGGTCTGATAACATTTAATACAAAATCAATCAGCATGAAAAAAAGCATCAAAATCTTTTGAATCTTTTGATTCTGGTTTTTCACAATTTACTGTCCATGTGAGGTTTTGAATCCTTTGGCAATTTTACTCGTCAAGTTAAACAGACCACTTCTCATGAGTGAACTTTTTAGCTTTATTTCCTGTAATGGTCCCGATAGCAATATCATCTGCTTCCTTTTAACCTTTCATTGCTAAAGTAATCGTAATATTTTCTGACAATCTTGTGTCATAGTGGTAACATTTACTGTTTGTGACACTGAAAAGTGTTGGTGCATTTACTATTGTCTTACGTGATGAAAAGTTCAGGTGTGTAGCTTGTGTTGTAAATAAATTTAGCTGTTATATGTGTAATGCTTCAGTCTGATGCTTATAATCGCACAACACACAAATATATGTATTATTTTGCCAAATAGATTTAACCAAGGAAACAAAATTTGATTTCAAAGCATTTGATATTGTTGAGAAAATTACAAACAGCTATTTGTAATGGTTATCAGAATTATTAGAAGATACTAAGTGTTTGTAATGAGCTGTTTTGCATTAAAGGAGACAGTCTTCATTTAACATGATAAACATGATAGGAATAACAATTAAAAGTTATCTGGAAAAGATATCACAAAGTACAAAAGAATTTAGCATATATTTTCCTATTAAATAAAACATTAATTCTGTTAATATAAACTTACATGGGAGTGGCTATTTTGTTCATACCCCCTCTAAAAATGATGTCATACACAGCAAAAATTAAAACATTAATGTATGTCTTTATAATCTATTTGAAACTTTCTCATTTCTAAGAAATAGTTTTTACTTTGCATGGGTTTATGCATTTTTATTTGTATATGATATTAATGATTCAAGTCCTTAGAACTTCATGTCAAAGTACTTTGGAAAGAAAATTTCAAAGATAATTTTAAAGAAATACATTATACATAGGGAATATTATGTCATTATTGGCATGATTTCAACACATAATCAGACAAAATGGCACTCAGTACCCATCTGTCAACTTCAAAACATGATAACTTGAGATAGGAATAAGATTTTGACTTGCTGTTTTTGGTAATTGGTTTAGATTGTGATTCTATCATATGAAATAAAGATTTTACCAGACTTGATGTCTCCTTTAAGTAATTGACAATAATTACGAATATGAATACCCTGTGTGATGCGCTGTATTCCACACATGCTCTCTTGTTTAGTTAGTATGAAAGCATTAACATTGATGGCATCACTGCACTTAAGGACATTGTGAGGTGTGTTATGAAGCACAGAACCCCCCCTGAAGATCTCTGGAGTCCTTCCTAAGGATTGGAGTCACCTTCGGATATTTGGGGGTAGGGAGTAATCCAATGAGATATATATATATATATCTGTCATGGAATAGAGAATTGCCTCTAAAGTGATCATCTGCACGTAAGAAATTTGTAACTGTTTGATTCACTGTGACAGAGATGACAAACACAGAGAAGCTCAGGAAATGCTTGAACAAGGATAATAAATCCATCCTTACGAATGAAGAACAGCCTAGACGTGATAGAAGAACACTCTTAACTCAGTTGGGTTCAGTCAAAGCCCTTATAACACTACAACAGGCTTTTTTCTTAATTCTCAATGATGATATTAATTTAAAACAAACTGTTTCAATTTTAGCATATCTTGTTGCTGATTTGACTTTCCATCTGTTCAGCAATGTCTCCTTCTCCCTCATTTGTTTGTCATGCAGTAAGTTTTGATTGATAAGGCTTTGTCAAATGCCTCTCACTTGATAGAAGAGCATCCATAGTTAATTCCATGATAGTCATGTGAGTCCTGGTCAGTGTTGGTTTGAGCACCACTTGTGGTGCAGGTGCAAGTCTGGAATTAGATTTTTGTGGCATTTTGTAAAGAGTCAAAGCGTTATGTATAAGATGGTATACAAAATGGTTGTGTCCCTTATTTTGCAGTTTATCTTAACATCATGTTATTTGTTAGAAAAAATTTCCTTCTAAATTTAATGGCACATTTAACTCTGACTGTTTCAGTGCCATTAAACATTATCAAACCAAACCAAACCAAACCAAACCAAATTAAACCCAACCAAACCAAACCAACCCAACCCAACCCAACCTAACCTAAATTTAATGTTTGTTATTAAAATTCTTTCACAACTAGAATAATTTCCCCAAAAAATCAATTATTTGAATGAAAAAAAAAGTGAAGACATTAATAAAGTATTGGATGAAGATGTAATTGAAAGGAATTAACAAATCAATCTTTGAATCAGTCATGACTACCATCATCGCAGTGTCAAATTGAATAAGACTTTCCACAATACCTGAAATACTACAATACCTGAAATACTACAATGCCTGAAATACTACAATACCTGAAATATTACAATTCCTGAAATACTACAATACCTGAAATATACAATACCTGAAATACTACAATACCTGAAATATTACAATTCCTGAAATACTACAATACCTGAAATACTACAATACCTGAAATACTACAATACCTGAAATACTGCAATACCTGAAATACTACAATACCTGAAACACTACAATACCTGAAATACTACAATACCTGAAATACTACAATACCTGAAATACTGCAATACCTGAAATACTACAATACCTGAAACACTACAATACCTGAAATACTGCAATACCTGAAATACTGCAATACCTGAAATACTGCAATACCCTGAAATACTACAACACCTGAAATACTACACAATACCTGAAATACTACAATACCTGAAATACTGAAAATACCTGAAATACTACAACACCTGAAATACTGCAATACCTGAATACTGAAATACTGCAATACCTGAAATACTGCAATACCTGAAATACTACAATACCTGAAAATACTAACACCTGAAATACTAAATACCGCAATACCCGAAAAACTGCAATAACTGAAAACTGCAATACCTGAAACACTGCAATACCTGAAATATACAATACCCGAAATACTGCAACACCTGAATACTACAGCACTGAAAATACCTGAAATACTGCAATACCTGAAATACTGCAATACCTGAAATACTGCAATACCTGAAATAATAATACCTGAAATACTGCAATACCTGAAATACTACAATACCTGAAATATACAATACCTGAAATACTACAATACCTGAAAACTACAGTACCTGAAATATACAATACTGAAATACTATAATACCCTGAAATACTGCAATACCTGAAATACTGCAATACCTGAAATACTGCAATACCCGAAATACTGCAATACCTGAAATACTGCAATACCTGAAATACTGCAATACCCGAAATACTGCAATACCTGAAATACTGCAATACCTGAAATACTACAATACCTGAAATACTGCAATACCTGAAATACTGCAATACCTGAAATACTGCAATACCTGAAATACAGCAATACCTGAAATACTGCAATACCTGAAATACTGCAATACCTGAAATACAGCAATACCTGAAATACTACAATACCCGAAATACTGAAATACTATAATACCTGAAATACTGCAATACCTGAAATACTACAATACCTGAAATACTACAGTACCTGAAATACTGCAATACCTGAAAGACTACAATACCTGAAATATACAATACCTGAAATACTATACATGATGAAATAACCATCCTGAAGAATGGTCCATCAATCATTCATGGGTGAAATAAAGTCCTCCCAAGCATATAATGTATATTTTTATTAGGGCTCTGCCAAGGACTAATCTGAGATACTGCAATACCATAAGATGAATGACCTATTGTGTACAGTGTAACAAATACTGTTGACTAACAATAGCTGGATGCTAGTCAATGAAGTGTGAAGAGTCCAAGTTGAATAGAAATACTGATTTTGCAATACCTGAAATACTACAATACCTGAAAATACAATGCCTGCAATACCTGAAATACTGCAATACCTAAAATACTACAATACCTGAAATACTACAATACCTGAAATACTACAATACCTGAAATACTGCAATACCTGAAATACTACAATACCTGAAATACTGCAATACCTGAAATACTGCAATACCTGAAATACTGCAACACCTGAAATACTGCAATACCTGAATTCGAAGCTATATGAGAGCAGAGAATGAATTAATTATCAAGTTTCCCACAGTTCTGAATAAAGGTATACAAAATCTTCCCTTGAAAATTTGTGACAGAAATATCAATATAGTAAATACATCTTTGTATGCTTCCTGCTTTTTTGCAATTCAATGTACTATTCATTGTACAATTACACCCTTTTAGAGTACATATTTACAGTACCATATACAGTATTAGAAAAATAGCTGATCGATCCCATTTTTTGTGCACCAAACTTTATCAACTTTTTTAGGTTCAGGCATGTCTGGAGGTCATGAATCACTTTGCAAGACCTCCAGTAGGGTAACTGGGCCCCAGAATGAGGTTTTCTAAGTAAACATCATTTAGAGTATAAATAGGCTTTGAGGTAGGGGCCAAAATTTTAGTTAAAGGTATCATTGGAAGAAATCAATTTTAGATCATTTTTTTAGATCAAGGTGTGTCTGTGGATGATATATCAGTTTTCAGACCTCAATATATGAAGTGAGCCCTCAAATGGGGGTCAATGTTTATGAAGTATGTCATAAAATAGAATATGAAGTGAACTAAAGGGCGGAAATGTACATTTGTTGGGAAGTCATTGGAGGGGATTACATTTTCCTTATCGAGACAGTTTAAGTACCATAAATCGTATATGTAGCCCCCTTGGGAGAGTAGCTTAACCCCAGAATGGGACGAATGCATTATGCATTCTGTTGCATGAAATACAATAAAGCCAATATATTTGTCTTTGAACCAAGGACCCAAATGGGATATACTTCTGTGTACTACAGATTCACACCTTGATTTCATGATACATGTATTTATGTGGATCATGACTCATTTTAGTAGACTTTCCAGGCGAGTAGTTAAGTCCTCAAATGGGGTTTCTTTGTACTTGATTAGCTGAGCCCGAACGCTGAATGTTAACTAAAACATCATCTAATGTAGATAGTGTTTGTACTTAATGTTAAACTATAATTGTAACAGAGGAAAATAACTGGGGTTGATTACCTGAACCCCAGAATGGGGGATGTTTTAATAAATCGTCACACAGCATACAAATTTACTTCAATGGCCATTTAGTAAAACGACTAAGGTATCTTTGATATTGATATGTGTCTTTTCTAGAGCTCTAGGTAGAATAGCCGAACCATAAAATGTTGCTAAACTCAATGCATTATATAATCAACTAAAAACCTTTTTGTGGCAAAAAATTAAAGCTATAAATTATAAATTTACTTGTTAAACTATCTAAGGCCAACAATTACATCAATACTTCGTTTGTACACATAAAATACCAAATTTGTTCAGGTATGGCTGTAGATCATAATGCATTTTGTCAGATTCTTTAGAATCTGTATTGTTAATTCTTCCTAATAACAAATGTGTGACTTGAAGAAACACTCGGCCTTTGATCGAACACAAGTAATAAATTTTGTCTTTTGATTTGGTATGTTCATGTAGTTACAAACAAATACTACAAACTGGTTAAAAATTTGCATAAGTAAAATGATAATTTAAAAAAGGTCCAGGAAATATGCTAAAATATCCAAATCTTCTTATTCGAAAGGATGGCTACACCCCTGGTATCATATCACAACATATATTCTATAATTATGTAAACAAATTAGCAGCATGTACCTCTACATGCCTGTTCACTTGCTACTGGAAGTGTGTGATAGGAACTGCTTGAATACTTGACCTGTCATACCACCAACATTAAATAGTATCTGAAATCCTGGATATTTTTTGTTGTCCCTTCAGATTTATACAGAAATTTTTTAAAGACATTACCTTTTCATCTATAGCTTCATCATACTTTGCATCTGACGAAGTGATGTATATATTCCCCTGCAGCGTTCACAACCAGTGAAATACTCAAGTCTATGCCTCCATCATGAACATTGTCTTGTTCCACATCACATCTTGCAGTTGCACCTCACCACCTCCAACCACTCAGCTGAGGCTGGCCCTTTGCTGGACAGCAATGAGAGCAGCTTTCCATCAATGTGGATACCACCCTCAGTTCTCTGGCTCAAATGAGCGGAGGTCCCTCTTGGCAGGCTCCTGAGGGTTCGGGACGTTCACGTGGCTGAGGGAAGAGATGGCAGCAGGTTTGACCCCAGTACCTCCATAGAGGATGGCTTGTTGGGGCACCTGGGGACGTTTGCAAGGGTGTGTGTAGAAATCACATCGGGGTCCTGAGTACTTTGGACAATCCACTTTTGTCTGGAGTTCACCTCCCCGCCCAATGAGGGACTCTTCCGTCTGACTTCCACACCACAAGATCAAACACCCAAATGGCTCCTCCAAGAAGAAATCTTGACCCAAGGAAATCAGCAAATGGAGGCTCTTCTTGAAGCTGCAGCCCTAGAACAAGTTCATCAGGCCAAAACACTTTAAAGTGGAGACCCGTTTTTCCAAGACCCGTCATTCCATCCATGGATCTCTATCCTTCACATCCCAATCCACTGGGACCATAGGCACTTTCTGGCATTCCTCTTTGAGGACCAAATAGCCCCTTAAAGTGATCCTGCCATGGGGGTCGGATCTTACGTTAATTATGTTATTTGGATTATTTGATTTGCGAAAATAAAACTTTTTCTGCACAAAGCCCCATCGCTTGTGAGAAAATTGCCAATGAAAAATGCAATTTTTGTCACCATGATGCAAAAACCCAGAATAAGGCTCACTATGCAATGACATCATTTTGGGAACGACTGTATGTAAACAATGCATCAATGCCACATATAACTTGTGGCCGCGAATGAAATTTCACAACTAGTATCAATAAGATCTCTGTTTGTTCTTCTAAAATATCACATTTTCGAAGCAAATATAAACAAAATGCCACAGCATTGTGTAGTTGAAGGATGCAGTAATAAAAATTCTTAAACTAAAAGTCGTTTATCAATGGCAAATGGCAACAAGACAAGACCATTCTGGACGTGTTTTGTTCACTTGACATGGTTTTTGGGGCTTACCGGGTACGGTGTCATATCCAGCTCACACCAGATTGTTACCTCTATTCTGTTTGATTTAAACAGTAGCTTGACTACATCATCTCTGACATGAAAATTTACTGTTCGACAAGTAATGCAAATTCAAATGAGAGAAACAAAGGAGAAAAAAAAAGAATAAGACTCAGTTAGGTTTAAAGTCATAACCTCTTACTCAAAAGACAAAGCCGTAACCGACTGGGCTACTTAATCAATTGAAAGGTTGTATGATTTATTTTGTATATGGTATGGAATATGATCGAAGGAAAAAAAATTGATAATTTAGAAGTGAATTGTAATTATTGTGTCCATATGCCAAGCTGTCCCTTTTAGCATATCAAAACTTTAAAAAAATAAACTAACAAAATTTTCACAATTTCTTCAAAAACAAAAATGCAAATGGAATTGTATGAATGAACTATTAAGTTCACGTAGGCTTGTTGACTAAACGTCAAGTGACAGAGACTTGAACATTGATAAATAAAACTTTATATTTCCATAAGATGTAAAAAAAAAGGTAGATGTTGCAAACACTTCATTTTGATTATGTTTAACAAACTATTACTTGCGAAACAGTAAGAATTTCATGCCGACTATGCAGGCTTTGTACTGTAGGACCATGAAAGGGTTGTAAGCCTGATCTTTCTTTCTCATCTGCAAGTGGTTTCAAATTCAAGAGGAACGACACCCCTTCATTATGAGGATGTTATTCATTTATTTTCAAATCATTTTTAACATAGCTTGAGCTTGAAATGACAAATTAAGATCTGAACAGCCTGAAAAACTTTCGTTATCAGAAGCTATTTGTACGTGGTTAGTATGTGAGTGATGCATTGTTTACGATCAGCAGTTCCTGAAATGATGTAGCAAACTGTAATGACGTTAAAAATTCTATTCAATTTTTTTTCTTCAAAGCAAGCAATAAATGATCAATTTCTCTTTTTTCTTATCATGAAAATGGAGTTAAAACCAGGATTTCTTGACGGATTATTGAATGTAGGAATATGTCAAACCTATATCAGATTAAATCTCAATTTTTTTAAGAAAGCATGGCAGGACCACTTTAAGAGCCCTGCCATTCGGTCTCTCCATGGCTCCCCCGTTTTTCACGAGGTTGACTAGTGTTAACTGCGTCCCTAAGGAAAAACGGCATTATGATCTTTATGTACCTTAACGACTGGGTAATAGTGGGTGGCAAATGACCCGGGACGCCGCCTCCTTTACCGTCCAGGCCCTCGACCTTATCCGCCGTTCAGGCTCGAGTGGTCTTTCGGCAGAAGTCAGACCCAGCACGGTTTATGTACCTTAACAACTGGCTAAGAAGTGGGTGGTAGATGACCCAGGGAGGTGGCCTTCCTTACCGTCCAGGCCCTCGACCTTATCTGCCTTTCAGGTTTAGGTGGTCTTTTGACAGAAGTCATACCCAGCACGGCACTTACTTGGGCAGTTTTAGACATTCCTGGGCCGATCAGACAATGGCAATTAGCCGTGTCACATGTGAGAGCATGGTTGGTGTTTCTGGGGTATCTAGTGCGCTTTGTTTCGCATGAGGGATCTACAGTTTCATGCCATTGCCAAGGAATTTCTGTACCCCTGTTCCACTCTCCCAGTTAGTCATCCCATCCATAGACCTATCTCATTGGTCTGACGGCCTGTCTTTTCTGCCCCTATCCCTCCATTACTCTGGTGATGGAGGGAGCAAATCTTGACCAAGGTCAAGTGGAGCCAGTGGCACATCAATATGTTGCAACACTTCAGGGCATTAGTGACATACAAATCCAAGTTATTGTTCAGACAACAAAACAGTAGTCGCTTACATCAATCACCAATGGGAACCATGTCCAAGGACCTGTGGTTCCTCACTAAACTGTTGGGAGTGTTGCATGGCCTATAAGGTAACCCTATACAAGGCTGTCATCTCCCGGGAGCCCAACACGATAGCGAACCTCCTATAATGCCTAAAAGGCAGATTGGTCCTCCCAGCGGTAGAGACACAAAGCCTTTTGCACCCTGACCATGGCAACAGGGCTTGATGGGTGGACATGTACGCGATACAGTGGACCTAATTTGTGGGTTGTGTGCTTCCTCTGTCCAGTGTCAGGTCATCTTAGTTGCTCCCAACAAGACAGGCCAAGCGTGGTTCCCAACCTTAATGTGGAAACCTTGTACGAGTTACCTCTACAGGATGACCTGCTGGCAATCCCAGAGACAGGACCACAGCAACAGGGTCTGATACAGTGAGCCTCATGGATTATGCACTCCTCCATCTATTGTCAGGTCATCTTAGTCACTCCCAATGAGACAGACCTTACCTCTACGGGATGACCTGCTGGCAATCCCAGAGACAGACTATTACAACCCAGCCCACAGTAACTACTTTTGACTGTGTGGCCTTCCTCCAGGCGTATTTTGTTGAGAAGAGTCTTTTACACGAGGCTTACGAAAAGGCAGCCCACACAGGCCAAGGCTATGCATAGAATGTATTTTGTAAACTCATTCATTCAAAGACTGACAATCCCGGGCTAGCATCACCATGGCCATGGGACATGCGGTTGGTGCTAGAAACACTGGCTAAACCACTGTTTCAAGTGATTGCTACCTGCGCTATCAAAAGCTCTCCATCTAATCTTTCTCTTGGCTGCGTCCTCCTGGAGCTGTCGGATTGCCATTCCCTATCTCGCAGGGATTGTCACATAAGGTTTGAGTCCAGACCTTCCCTTTTGGGGGCTAAAAATTGCAGAAAGAAAAGATATTTTTTTTTCTTTTTCTAAAGTCATTTTATCTGGCTGTGATAGCTTATAGCAAGTTCGGCAGCTAGCAAATAATGAATTAATATGGTTAGAGTGTACACCCTGAGTGACTCTGTAATTTAATTTCAGCATTGACCATTCATGGTGTCCTAAATCCCAATTAAATGAAATATATGTATATAGTGGTAAAATAAAAGCAGTTGTTAGCTGTTGTGGATTACAACTTACTGCGAAATGGGGACAAACAGCAGGTTTGGCTTATAAAATGGCAGCCATTTTGGATTATTCAAATTAGACAATGTTCCACTCTTAGGGTGTTGGTAGACTTTTTTCTGACATTCTGTGGACCTTTCTGATCAGTTTGATGGTAAAATAAAATAAACTTATCTGTTGTGGATTACAAGAACTGAGGGGAAAAATAGCAGGTTGGCCTTTATAAAGTGGCCATTTTGGATTTATGCAAATCAAGCAATGTTCCACATGTAGGAGTTAGGTAGACTTTTTTCTGTCATTCTGTGGAACTTTCTTGAGCAGTTTGGCAGTAAAATTAATACTATTGCAATTTGTGGTGGGTTAGGCCCCATTTTGACTTATAATACCTGGACTATTGTTTTACATATTGGCTTTACTGTCATGCAACATCATGTACCCATGCATAATGTATTAGCCCAATTTAGGGGTTCAGCTACTTTTCATGAGAGCTAGATATATGATTTATGAAACTTAAACTGCTTGAATGACTACGTGACAAATTTGAATTCCTGCCCTTTAGTTAACTTCATATTCTATTTTATGACATACTGTATCAAAATTGACCCCCAATTAAGGGCTCACTTAATGTATTGAGAGGTTAGAAAAATGAGATGTCATCCACAGACACTATCACAATCTAAGAAAATGATCTAAGATTGTTTTCTTGCAATGCTACCTTCAAGTCAAATTTTGGCTCCTACTTCAAGCCTATTTATACTCTAAATGATGATGTTTGCTTAGAAAAAAACCATTCTGGGGTCCAGCTACCCTCTGAGTACTAGCAAAGTGATACATAATCCCCCAGACATGCCTGTACCCAAAAAAGTTGAAAAAATTTGGTGCGCAAATATGGAATCGACCAACCCCATAGCTCACGGACTATATACTGTTGCTTACTCAAGAAATCTGTAACAAACAAAAAAAGATTATTTTTTTTATAAGAAAATAATCTTCTCGCGAATTCCTGTTTTTCCTGCAATTAAAACTGCTGGAACTGTATATATTTTCCAGCTCCATATGAGAGCCTAAAAATTATTAAGAGCATACTCCTAACCTGCACATTTATTAAAATATCAAATGATGTGTATTCCACATTTTTATTGGCACAGGTGTAAATACTGGCATTATCCAACTAAGCTACCCACAACAAGTGTGGTAGTTGTTTTTCACAATGAAGGCTGGACAACTCTCATGAGAACAATTCACAGTGTTATGAATGAATCTCCACCAGATTTACTGCTTGAAATAGTGATGGTTGATGATTTCAGTGACAAAGGTAAGAGAAATGATGTTTATTCACCGTATCTCTTGGGCAATTTGTTATGTACAAACACTACACTCCCTTATTTCCGATTGTAAATGTATTTTCTGCTTTTAAGATTTGTGAATAAGGTTCAACTCAAATCATGTATAGGAGAGTCAAATTTGCTTGCTATTTTATGTATGCCCAGGGAAATTGTTGGTCTGCTATACAAAGGTACAATATTTGAATTATAAGTTTTTTTATTTTACTAAGGGATCAAAAGGTTGAGGTATGGCAGCAGATAAGATATGGTCCCCACTAATTTTCAAATAGGCCTTTATCTTCTTTGCTATGGGCAATTGGCAACAATGGTCCTCCCCCGCCCCTGCTTCCAATCTCAAACCTGTATCGGACCCTGATTCACTGGTCAAGCAAGTTCATCTTCTTTGTAAGAGGACTTACAAATAAACAAAAAGGTGAAGAAATCTCATTTGTGTAGAAACAAAGGACTACCCAATTTACCTGTATTAGGTCTGCCCCAGCATGGCTGCCATGTTTTAAGGTTGTTTCTTTTGAAAACACTTTGCTAAACTGATTTTTTATCATGTAAAGGTTTTAAAGATTTTATTCACTGTCTCTATTTTAGAGCATCTTAAAACCCAGTTGGATGAGTATATTAAGAAGCCAATTTTCAAAAACAAAGTAAGGCTGTTGAGGAATTCTCAGCGTGAGGGGTTGGTGCGCTCTAGGATCGTTGGTGCACAGGCTGCAAGAGCAATTGTTGTTACATTCCTGGATGCCCATTGTGAATGCATGACCAACTGGCTACCTCCGCTATTGGCAGAAATAGCGGTGAACAGGTGAATTTGAATTCATTTTTTAATTTCTTCTCATTTAGGAAGGTCTATTTACCAAATTAATGACATTCTACTTTTCAGATTGTCATGCCATGTGTGTTTAGTATGTAGAACATGAAAAATAAATACTTAAAGTCGACTGGGAGATAACGGAGGGCAAAATTTCTTTGGTGATATTAGATAGCCTGAATAAATGGAAAGTAGCAATTCCAATTTTTCCCTCAAGTTTTCACATAACCATTGTTGTTAGGAATGCTGCTCTTTTTAGTAGGGAATATATTAGGATCAAATTCAATATAAGTTTGATAAATTATTCAACATAAGTAATACCAGTTTTTTAAGGTTTCAGCCAGTATTTGTATTTAATGGAAGAATCTATAGTCTTGTAAATGCTGTTGCAACAAATCCTGTATTCAGAAATGTATTCTGATTTATTATAGTGACATAAGTGCTGTGTTTTATGTTGTTTTTTAAATCTTTCCCTCTATTTTCTATTTTCTGCATAGAACTACAGTTGTTTGCCCTACAGTTGATTCCATTGAGGCTGATAACTTCATCTACAGACCACAAGGGGACGGTTGTGCAGGGGTGCGTTTGACTGGGACTTTTGGTACAAGCGAATCCCCGTCCAAGAGTCTATGAAGAGGCTAGGCATGAAAACATTAAGTGAAGCATATGAGTGAGTACATTCCTTCCTGAGTCATGAAGGCCCATAAGGCAGGTGTTTTTCCTTGTTTTTCATGGCAGATGAAAGTCAGTGGTTCTTCCTGGAAGGGGCACTATTCCATTGCAAGTTAAATCCCTGTAGATAACCACAGTATTAATAGATAATTTTACCCAAGCCTGCAAGATCTGAGTACATCGTTATCTCCTATCTGTGAGATAGGAAGTGTTTTTAGTTGTTTGACAGAGTTTGGTGAAAGGTTAGAAAGATGAAGGATGAGTGGAGGTGAGGTTGGAGCAGGTGAGATGGAAGGTGGATGGAATTAGCATTTGGGCGGTATTGGTAATTTTTCATAACGGTAATTTCACCAAGGGATTAAGGTACTGTTTTAGTACCGGTGCGTTCAGGGCAAACATAATTTTTAAAGTTCATTGATCACAAAGTTATTTTACAATGCCAAAGATGTGGTTTCAGACCTCCCCCTATCGGTATTACTATACTTTGTCAAACTTTGATAAATGTGAATGACAGAAACAGTTCGAAAACAAAGTAATCTTGTTTGACGATCAAACAAAATTTTAATAGCACACATGCTTCACTCAATACCCTGGAGTCTACATTATGATTGAGTGCCTGGCATGGCAAAGCAAGTTTTTCATGTGGAATAGTTGTTTGGTTAGGTGTAGGTCTAGTTACATGTACTGTACACTTGAACCTTATAACAAACACATTATCAACAGGAGACCAACAAAATATATCTTGATGGAGCAATCATATATTAATCCACCAAGTGATTTTTCCAATCTTTCAAGTTAAACACATATTTTCCAATAGTAAGAATCATTGAAAATATTGAACGGCATGAAATTTGTTATTCACACGGTTGTTGAAATCTCCCACAAACAATTTGGTTTGAGCTTTACAACACTTTCCTTGGTATAATGAGTAGGAAATATTTACCCCGCCCCATTGTAGGATAAAGCTGTTTTGATCTGGAAAACAAGGGGGTAGTCATCATGGATTGGAATTTATGATTATTGACACAAAATAAACTAAATACTCACCTCTGACCTCAGATAAACTAAAAATGTCATCATTTTGGCTTTCAAGGAATGACACTCCCCAGATAACAATTTTACATATATCATATATGAAATATTTTAGATTAAATCATTCTGTTCCTTAGGTAATTTTCACCCTGTCAACACACCAGAAATAATCCTTTAAAACTGATTTATTTTTTATTTTGACCAAAAAAAAACTGCCCGCAAATGACTGTTTTCTGCCATTTGGGGCTGTTGCCCCTGCTCCACCTCCTCAGCTTATGTGAATTATCTGAATTCACAACCCCGCTGAGCAAGTCAAATATTTCTTTAAAATTTCTTCTTAAGCCATAGTCAAATTTTAAAACATTTCATCAAAATAAAATGATCAACAATGTTGAATGCTGTGCTCATGTCTAAAAGGACCATTAGATCCAACAAATTCTCCTGTGGATAAAGATCAATTCACAAGTTTAGTAAGTCCTGGTAATAAAGTAGGGAAAAACATTTTAACAAGCTTGGTAGATAAAGGATCTAATTTACATGTGGCTGAAGAGCTAGAACGAATTAGGGTATCAATATCAGAACCGGTAAGTCATGAAACTCTGTGAAGAGTTGATTACAATATGAATCATTAAGGTATGCTACGTCACAAAAATAGCTATCCTGGAAATAGGTAGTTGAAAATATAAATATAGATCTAACCTAAGATTCTCAAGTTATAGAAAACAAATACAAAAACCGAAGAAAAACATTTGCAGCCAGCATTCAACATCAGCGCATGCTGCTTCCTCTGTGATTACCGATAAACCGCCCAACCTTAGGTAGAATAGTAGTTGCTGGTATGTTATTGGGGTTGTGCGGGTGTGTAAGGTTGCTTGGTTATGCAGGTGTGTAAGGTTGCTAGGTTGTGCAGGTGTGTAAGGTTGCTTGGTGAGGAGGACCTGTTAAATAGGGAAGAATGTTGGGTAGGAGATGGAATGATTGGGATGGAGTGATAAGGTATGAAAGAGTGAGTGGGAGATAGGAGAAGAGGTGACTGGCCACAGGGAAAGAGTACAAAATACATTTTGTCAATTGTTCATTTGCAATGCTATTTGATGATGTTTGTAATTCTCTCTGTTTCCTATCTTATGTTAATGCCAATTTAACAGGTTTTGTGTAAAGCCTTTAAATATAGTTTATTTGATGATTATTTCTTGCAGCGCACCAGTAATGGCAGGTGGTCTGTTTGCCATCGAAAGGGCTTTCTTTTTTGAGCTGGATGCGTACGATACTGGCCTTCGGATTTGGGGTGGAGAAAATATGGAAATATCGTTCAAGGTTTGAAAGAAATATTAAAGAAAAATATAGTGTATATATTTGTTTCTAGGATTGGTGGAATTTTAAACAGAGAAGTTATTTAAAGTTAATGATTAACACACAAATAATAGATATGTCTTTCTTTTGAAGAAAGTACATGTTTGATTGGAAAAAAGGTGTTGTATGTTAAAAGATGGAGATGATATACTAATGACCAAAAATAATTGGTTGAGAACATTTCAATAATACACCTTTTATTTCTTTGTTAATACTGTTAAAGGCAGCTGCTTCCAGTAATTGTCTTATAATGATCTGACCATGTATAAAGCTTCAAGTATCTGCCTGAACATTTAATACCAAGGAGTACGTAGTAATTGTACAAAATCTACCAGTATTGCTTTTTTTTTCTTCATAAAAGAAATTGTATTGACTAAAAAATAACTAAATAACTTACTGGAAAATGTGAAGTCTCTTTAAGTTTCATTGCATTTTCTTCAAGGAGACATAAAGTCTGACATAATCCTTATTTCATATAATAGAATTTAAAATAATAAATCTTCTGACCAAGTTTTATAACTCCCAAAGCAATCTAACACATTTTTTGTAATTATGAAAAACTTTAATGCTACTATTTAATAGTAACATGGGAGCTGCCATTTTGATTTAAAAACATGCAGATTAGGATGTCATTAGCCCAGCAGGATGTAGGAATGCTTTGTATTTCTTTATAATCTACCTCAAGATTTCAAGCTTATGAAAAAGTTTTTTTTTTTTTTTTTTTGTAAGGGTCAAGGACAGTTTTTTTTTGTACACATAAATTATCAAAACATGCTGTAAAAACTTTGTGTCACGTCATTTTGGAATAAAAACTTTAATCACATTTATAAAGAAATATATTATAATCCTTATGTCCCCATTGGGGAAATTATGTCATCATGCACAATATTTCAATACAGAGTTGAACAAAATGGCAGCCCCCATGTGTAGATTTCAAACATGAATAACTTGAGATAGAAATAAGATTTTGACTTGCTGTTTTGGTAGTTGGTTAAGATTTGTATCCTCTATCATATGAGCTAATGATTGTATCAAACTTTATGTCTGCTTTAAATAAGTTGACTTTCTATTCTGTGTAATAGTACAATAGTAAACAATGATCCTTTGTCCTACAGTATCACAGTCACCTTTTGTTAATAGATTCAATATTTCAATATTAAAATTTTAGATGAAAATTGATCCATTTGGAATCCCCTTTGTCTTTCAGGCCTGGATGTGTGGGGGAAGCCTTAAATTTGTGCCTTGTTCCAGAGTAGGGCATGTTTACAGACATGGGGTACCATACACCTATCCTGACTCTGGGGTGAAGGGAGTTTCTGTTGTACATCTGGTAAGAAATAGTTTTTAAGATTATATCATTGTTTAGAGATTTATTCCTGAGACAAAAGAAGGAATGGTATTGAGAAAGAAAAAAAAAAATCATATCACAAGTTGGGTTTATGGTTGTTAATGAATTGCATAACCAAGAGGCATACAACATCTTTGCAGTTTTCATGTTATAATAATTATCAATAAAATACATTACCGTATTCGACATATTAAGAGCCAACGCATTAATAAGCACCCATCCAACATTGACCACTACGCTGAATCAATCGGCACATACCATACCCTCAGCAAACTAACGGGAGAATGATTGTTAACTCGAGGGTACATATTGGGTATGTATTCGAAAACATAATAGTAGTATTTGAAAATTGATCATGGATGAAATAGGTAGCTAATGAAACTCGTGGAGAACTGGCGTTATGTGATTAGTGTCTGCTAGACTTGCTTGGAATTGTTGCAGCTGTGTTCTGAATTTTTGGGATCCTATGCAGCTGATGCTTAGGTAGGCCAAGCAGAAAGGAACTGCAAAAATCCAACTTTGAAGAAACAAAAGCATGAATCAGAATTTGGCACTTTTCTGATCAAGGAATTTCCTAATATGTGATATGGTGCTAAGATGCATATTAGCTGCTTTACAAGTCATTGAAATATGTTTATTAAAAGACATACATGAATCACAAGTACGTGTACACTGTCACGATACTGTATGTGCCCTGCCGATATGAATGAGCTACAATAGGGTGTGCTGTAACACAGCCTCAGAGGACCAGGAGTTTGAACATATTGCTGGTACGGTAAAAGTACTGATTGTTTTAAATTGTGGATTCCTGAGCATGGGTGCTTATTTGGAAGAATTCTTGTTGTACATGATACCACTGTTATGATATGCTTATATCACTTTCTTATTAGGTATCATTAAAGTATTCTTTATTTTCATGCCCACAAGTAGGTATCATATGTCACATTCACATAGACAGAGATCCACATAGTTTGTCTGAACAGGTCACCTTTTCCTTGCTTGTAAATGGTCGAACTTTATATCAGCATTGTCCTTCCTTGTGACACAAGTTCTCCTTCTGACTGTACTAATATTGGCAGTAAATGAAGCACTCATTTCTGTATAAAAGAACTTGGGAGATCTTAGCAGTGGTTTTCTTTTAGTACACAACTTGTGTATAGGAAGTACGGTGTAAAGAATTGATCTAAAATATGAACAATGATAACTATGTTGTTTTAGTTAGCTTTTACATGTTGCATTCACCAATACTAAACTTACAAGAACTCTTATTTTGCTCACATCCTGAAGATTCCTCTGGAGATTTCACAGGACTTTTGAAATAGTAAGTTGAAGTTTTGGTCGTCATCCCAATAACTCTGGTTATGCTGTCGTTTGTATACCTACTGTAAAGAGATCTGCACAGCATGATTTCCCTCCCTACCTATTTCCCCAAATAAAGAATGAAGGAACATAAAGATTTAAGAATGCAGGCCTCCCAGACTGGCATAAAATAGCATAAAAAAAGAAACAAAATCATAAAAGTGGCAAAATTGACATCATGGACGCTGAGTAGCCAAATCCTTGTCAAAAACGGTCAGACATGCCCTGAAGAACCATGTATGTATGTTATTGTTGTACTCTACATTGTTCATGTTTGGGCATCATTGCCCTAGGTACTTGCCTTGCAGTTTCTTTACATTGTATAGCAGCATGTTACTTGCAGTGAGAACGGACCAAAAAGTAACCAAACCCTGTCAAGAACTGTCATATTGTCACTAGGGCATGCCCTGAAATTTCATGTATGGTATATGTGTTGTACTATACATAGTTCATGTATGGGCTAGAGTAGGAATTGTAGTTTATACCTTGCATATTCATGGACATTGTGGCTCATAACCTTTGAAGTTATTTTCTGCATAACACATTAGTGATAACTATTATACATTATTGTTTACTGTATACTATTCCAGACATAGATTTTCTCTATTGAAACTAAGGTTATCGTCACTATAAATTTCATAGATTATTCTTTATCTGATTGTAAATCTGTCCTTCTGGCCATTCAATACCAAACATGTGACAACCCACTACTCGGACATACATTATTTTAATACATTTGTTAGTGAGAAAAAAGTAATTCCTGCTGGATGCTGAAATGTTTGAGCATACAAAGCTGCAATTGACCTCAACCCTATCACTTTTTCCTTCTTTTCGTTGAAACCATACCTCTATTTGGCACACTTGGCCATTTTGGTGTTGTGAGGCGTGGGTATTAAATTACCTAGCAACCCAAGTTTTAAAGTTTGCTCATTTAAAAAAAGCACCATACAGACAACCAAGTCATTACAGTCACTGCCATTTGATAATTGACCACTCTGGCCTCACCATCATTTTAAACTACAAATTACTCTTATCAAACTACAATTTTATTATGGTTTTGTATGGGGTGAGGTGGATTAAATTACTCTCATGAAACTACAATTTTATTATGGTAAACCTTTTTTCAAATAGTTAATAGTAGCTATCTTTCAATTTTCAAGGGCAATCATTGATTTTACTGTGTGTGCAACCTGGACTATTATTGTTATGGTACTGTTTCTTAAAGGAATATTCCCATGGTTTTTCAAAGCAAGTTAGAAAATAGTGAAGATTAGAATAAACAATGGGCAGACCATTTGTAAGTTTTGTGTTTTGTGCATGTCACCTAATATTTTGGAGGTCCTAAAACCTTAAGTCTTACTGAGCTGTTTCTCAGTTTCTGTTCCAATGGGTAAAGGTGGGTGCAACTCTTGAATGCATTACCATGTTGAGTTCACATATTTCCTTTGTTTATGCAGCATCACCAACCAGATGATGACTGTTTATATTTGCTGTTCACTTTATATTTGTGCAAAAACTCATTTTACTCATTTTTTGGTTCCGATGTGATAGCATCAGGAACCTATGTGGTCATGATGGTGTATGTGTGAGTGTGTATGTGAAGGCCAGCTTGTAAACACGATATCTAAAGAATGCTAAACTGGATTCAAGTCATGTCATACACAGATTGCCCATGGTCTGTAGATGTGTCTATTGTTTTTGGTGGTAATGTCATGCATATTAATAAGTAGGCAAGGCTAAATGTAAAAAAATTGAAATGCTCATATTATAACAACTACATATATATTTTGTTTCATATTTGGTACAGTTATGATGTTTGTTAATGTGTACATGTTCATGGTATAAAAACATTGAATTTTATAGGAATGATAAACTGGATTCAAGTCATATGTGATTCACAGATAGCCCATGGTCTGTAGATGTGCCTTATTGGTTTTATTGATACCTTGCATATCAATGATTAGGCAGTGCTTAACCTAAAATTCTTCAAATATGATACATGTGCAATCCTATGTCTGTTTTGCATTATACTTGCTATAATAATATTGTTAATTATTGTTTGCATGCTAGTGTTGTCTATAGGTATGTCTGTTTTATTGATCTACATCATCATGGTGGTCATGATCTGCATCATGCATGGTGGTTGTCACTTATGAATAAATATCCTGGAACAAATATTTCATGATATGCAATGACATGACAGTTTATATGAAACTTGCAAATCAATCAGCACATGAAAAAAGCATCGGAACCACAAAACCTTTTGGTTCTGGTTATTCTTTTTTTTTTACTTTCCTTGATAAATTAATTTGACTTACTTATTAGTTTGTGTTTGTCTTCTCTTGTTGTTATTTTTGTTCATTTTGGTTCTTACCATGTTTCAAACAATGGACTTTTTGTTTATGATCTCCTTGTTTTGACTTTACCTTGGCCATTTGGTTAAAGATGCCATTAAAACTTAATCAACCAACTATTTAATATCTCATTCTTACCTCTCTTTGCCATACTGCAAGTCTTAACTCTCTGTTCAGCATATCCTCATGGACTGCTCCTGTTTCTCTCTTCCTATATCCTCCCTTACCTCCTACAACTCCAGGGTTGAACTATTTCTCAAAATCTTTTAAAGATCCGCTGCTACAATCTAATATAAACCTGAAGGCTTGGTTACACTTTGTTTTCTGATTTTATTTAAATATTCTTATTATGGAGGATGTCTATGCCTGTTTTTTCTGGTACTGTACTGAAGGAGACTGCGGAGGTCAGCATACAAACTCTCCTTATCAGCAGGATTTGCTTGAAGGGTTAGGGCGTAAAAACTGCTAAGTGTGACGTGTTGCTGGTCTTTCAGAGGGATACGCATGGACATGAGTCGGTCCGAGTGACGAGTTGGGAGGTCTGTGAGCATGGAGTTTTTTACCATAAACCCAACACCTGAGAGTCCTCTCTCTGCCTGTATAGTGTGTAACCTGCTCCTTGTTCTCTCAAGCTGCCTACTTTTGGGAATCGGATTTCACTGAGTGTAGCAATGTTGATGTCCAGTCGGGCAAGCTCGTGTGCAATTAGAGCAGAGCATCACTGGGGGTGATTGTTGACTGTGGTGTCCATCATAGTTTTCAAACATTATCTCAGATATGAACCGTATTTAACATTTTTTGATAATCTGCTGTTATGTTCTTATATCACACGCCTTCATTGTGGCGTACTCCCTTTGAATGCCCATACTGGCAGACGGCAAAATATTCCAAGAAATTGTGTAATGTATAACCTACATCGACTAGATGATGAATATCACTTTGTGTTAGAATGTCCCTTCTATGAGGACATTCGTAAAGTTTTCATTCCTCAGCACTTTTATCACCACCACTCATATGCTTCGTTTAAAACACTTCTAAGAATTACAAGCAAATCTTTACTTTTTAGCCAGGTTCATATACAAAGCTCTTCAAAAGCGCAAAGATTCTTTAGCATAATTACGTTGTATAAACTGATAATTACTTTATTGTTCAATGATCCCATTATCCATTTGTTTTTGAATATTCATTTGTTTTTGATTACTTGTTTTTGGTATGGGAATGTATTTGTGTCTTTGTTCATGTTTTTTGTGTTTAATATATTGATTCTTTTCCTTGATCAGAAATTGTTAAATCAATGTGCTTATATTTGTATGTAATAAACTGAAGGCCTGAACATTGAATGAAATAAATAATAATAATAATAATAATAATAATAATAATCCTGATGTTCCAGCAAGCAAGCTGTAATGTTTGATTTTTCACACTGTTTGAGGCGAGTTGGGAACCCTTTTCTTTCTTGTAGTTCGACCACGCTAGGAGATGCCCACGAAACAAGCTTTGTTTAGGCTACTTTTTCTAGGCCGCTCTCCGTGTGAAGCAAGCAGTGCTGTGCCTAGAAAAGGGTGCTTGGTTGCTCAGTGTATTGTTGGGTGATGATGTTGTTTCCAGGTCATCATCAGACGACCATTTGCGGCTGAGCTACCTGCATGCAGGATTGAGAAAACAGGTTGTCCATAGCAAACAGTACCTTCAGAAGACTGCATAAATGTGTTTGGGCAAACAACAACCTCTGAACGGACACAAAAGTCAGTGTTTACAGAGCTCTTGTTTTGACCACTCTCCTTTACAGTGCAGAAACTTGGATTCTGCATCGCTATTATGTTCACATCCTCGAACGTTTTCACCAGCGTTGTCTCCGCAATATCTGATCACAACAACCAAGTATTGGCGTCTGCAGGAATCACCAGTGTCAAGGCTATGCTGCTCCAAATTGAGCTGCGCTGGGCAGGCCATGTAACCAAAATGGAGGACCATCGTTTGCCAAAGATTGTCCTATATGGTGAGCTAAGTACTGGCAGGTGTGACAGAGGGGTCCCAAAAAAGCAGTACAAAGACTCGCTGAAAAAAGACCCTCACAACGTGTAATATTGACCATCCCTAATGGGAAGCTCAGGCGGCTGTCTGCAATGCCTGGAGGTGGACAGTCAAAACAGCATCCTCCTCTTTCGAGACTGAAAGGAGATCAAGCGTCGAGGAGAAGCAAAGACGTAGAAAAAAAAACCACCAGCTTCCACCAACTCACAACCTTTACCTGCAGCTGCTGTGGCAGGGTTTGCCTGGTCTCATGGTCTCATCAGGCACCATCGTGCCTGTAGTCATTGTGGAATTCCTTCCTGAATCTTTGTTCGCGAAGCAAGCCAAGAAGAAGAAGAAGATTCCTTCTGAGCTCCCGTTCTTTTCTCTCTTTTTATTACCTTTTGTTTTATCTCATTTATTGTGATTTCATTTAACTTTTCTGGCACTATTTGACCATGCACTGTGGACATACAATACACTGTATCAATCAATCTTCCTTCCTTCACGAATTTTCTTTGGTTTTTGACCTCTTGTATTTTGTATCACTGTTTAATCCTCTTATTTCATCACTTATTGAACACCATGTTTCGCACAATGCATGTTTTTTGTTGGTATTCTTTGTTTCATTTTGCAACTTTACCTGTGATAGTATGTATAACCATTTCAGTTGGGTGCCTTTAAACCCAATCAACCAATAAATCTTTCATTTTCCATATTCACTTCTTGCTGAACAAAATCGAAAAATGAAACATAGAATAGCATTTGATTTGACAATAGGTGGTATAAAATCATAAACGATTTTTTTAGAAGTAGCTGGAAAGCCTGCATTTTTTATCAGAGATATTCATTACTTTTCACCTTTAGAACTACATGAGAGTAGCAGAAGTATGGATGGATGAATACAAGGAGTACTTTTACACAACTCGCCCCGAATTAAGAGGAAAGGACTGTGGTGACTTGAGCAGACAAATTGCCTTCAGGAAGAATCACTGTAGCAAGTCATTTGATTGGTTCATGAAAAACGTAGCCCCAGATTCAATGGAACATTTCCCACCTCCACCTGCCAATCAAGGGTACGGAGAGGTAAGTTTCATGGTGTCTAAATCAGCATCACTTCATTTCTGAAATAAAATAGCTCATTTATTGGTTCGCATGCGAAGCATTATGCGAACCTTTGTAATGGCGAATACGTCGGTCCGTCTGTCCGGCTGTCCTCAGATTTGTCCTGAGATTTCCTCAGAAATGCTAACAGTTTTTTGAGAATTCCTCAGAAAATGTTAAAGTGTTTCAGAGATACTTAAGACAGGATTGAAGACTAGTTTCCTTAAAAAGTCTACAAAACATTTGATATTTTCTTAGAAGATGACTGTAAAATGATACAATTTTCCAATATTCTTCAGAAATTGTCAAGTCTCTCATGTAGCACTTCAAATATAAAATCCTTAAAATTCTTCAAAATATTTGGGCACCAACAGTTGTATCAGGCATGATTATTAAACTCCACCTTTATTATTGTGGTTATTTGTATAAAGTTGCTACAGTATATGACCTGACCAGACTTTTTTTATTTAGTATGCTTAGTACTTAGTATGCATAGGGAGGGATGCCATGTGGGACATGGATGGGGCCATGAGGGACATATGATATAATATTTACCATGTTGTATACACCAAGGGCTATATCAGGTATAATTATTTGACTCCGCCTTTTTTTCTTATTCAACAACTCATTTGCATATAAGTTATTATCTGAACTGACACTTTCATACATAGTATGCTCAATCAGGGACTGTGATAGCTAGGATGAGACTTATGTAGCCTATGAGACGTCATGTAAGACATAGGGTGGGATGCCATGTGAGATGCCATGTGGGACATGGGATGGGATGCCATGTGGAACAGGGTGGAATGCCATGTAGGATATGTGGTGGAATGCCATGCAAGACATAGGGCGGAATGCCATGGGATGGAATGTCATGTGGGACATGGGATGTCATGTGGGACATGGCACCACCCCATTTCAACAATCATTTGCATTTAAGTTATATGAACTGATACTTTCATACATAGTATGCTCAATCAGGGACTGATAGCTAGGATGAGACTTCTTATGGAGCCTGTGGGATGTCATGTGGGACATGGGGTGGGATGCCATGTGGGACATAGGGTGGGATGCCATGTGGGACATGGGATGGGATGCCATGTGGAACAGGGTAGAATGCCATGTGGGACATGGTGGGATGCCGCAAGTAACACAGAGTGTGACATAGATTGGGATGCCATGTGGGACATAAGGTAGGATGCCATGTGTGACATATGGTAGGAGGCTTTGGGGACATAGGGTAGGATACCATGTGGAACATAGGGAGGGATGTCATGTGGTACATATGGTTGGATTAATGTAGGACATACATGTAGGATGGGTTCCATGTGGGTCATAGCGTGAGATGCCATGTGGGACATATGGTGGAATGCCATGTGGGACATATGGTGGAATGCCATGTGAGACACTGTATGGTGGAATGCCATGTGGGAGATATGGTGGAGTGCCATGTGGGACAAGGCATGGGATGTTATGTGGGACATGAGGTGGGATGTCATTTGGGACATGGGATGTGATTCATGTGGGACATAGGGTGGAAGGCTATGTGGGTCATAGGATGGGATGCCCTGTGGGACACATGATAGAATGCCACGTGGGACACGGGATGTCATGTGGGACATGGAGTGGGATGCCATGTGGGACATGGGGTGGGATGTCATTTGGTACATGGGATGCCATGTGGGACTTAGTGTGAGATGCCATTTTTATATCTGGCCGGGTCATATGATATGGGTGTCAATTTGCATGGGCATGCCAACCATGATGGTATTTACCGTTCTAGTTTTTTTAAGATTTGTCCTTATGAATATTTAGACATAGATATCTCTACCTGCTCTACTCTTGATGTCTGTACCCATATTCAGACCTGAATGTCTGGATCAATAGAAATGTCAATGTCTGTGGATACATTTAATTATTGGGCATTTGTCTTTACTTAGGTTTTACTGCTTTAAGACATGAATGTCCCTATTTGTATTTATATCTAAATGCTTGTATTTAAAGGTTAATGTTTCTACATATACTTAGACATGATGAATGACTTAATCCAGTGTTTAAATGTCTCTGGTCCTATTAAGGCACATATGTCTCTGCCAATGTTTTAAATATAACATAACTGTCTCTACTTTAATAAAATGCCAACGTCTCAATGAGTGCCCACATCTGGATGAGGATATGATTGATACAAGATAGAAATACAATTCATTTGGAACAAATTTTATTATTGTGAACATTTGTGCAATAAGATCAGTTTGTGTTGTGTAAACGATATCATATAATTATTTGAGAGAGCTTGAAGAAGAAAACCTATTCATGGAGGATTAAATGTATCTCTGTATTATTTCCTCCCAGATTAAATCGGCTAGTTCAAATCTGTGTGTAGATACACTAGGAAACCATGACCATGGCCAACGAGTTGGGATGTTTAGTTGCCACGGAATGGGTGGTAACCAGAGGTTTCGATTGGATGGCTTTGGAAAGCTGATGGCTTATGAGAGTTGCCTTTACCCTCAGGATGATACAGTACTATTGGAAAAGTGTAAATACATGACATCCAAAGCTACATGGCAATATAATGAGGTAAGAGGAAGTCTTTAAGATATTTTGTTTCAATTTGTTTAAGATTTTGTGCCTCTCACATTTTAGGTTGCTGATGAACAGGTAGATAATATTAAATCTAATTCAAGTCACTATGGCTTACCAACTGGAAAAAAAAAAAAAATCATTCATTGGAAAAATTTGGAATTAACCCTCACTCTTTGGGTTTGACCCCGTCTCCAAGGCGCGTTTTCAAAAAGTGCTGGAAGAGTATGGGTTAATCAACCTGCGACAAGTGTGCCAACTCAAAAATATATGCAGCATGGTCCAAATGGGCGGCCCACTGGGTCACTAAAGCGGAACGAGCTGGACTCTGCTGCTCGGAAGACATAGGACCCTTCAATAATCAGCCTGTGCTTTTTGGGTACTCCATCTTTGACCCCGCCCCTCATGCGAGTTTTCAAAAAGTGCTGGTAGAGTAAGGGTTAAGTTATAGAATATGATACATAATTATGTTGATTGGGTGTTAGATAATTACTGGTCAACATCTGAAAGTTCAAAGTACGAGATTGATAGCAAATCATTACAGGACAAAACATACTCTTCAAACAGAAGGGAGTGGTGTAACCTACAAATGTTCCAAATTTAAATTTCTTGGAAGGAAGGAAAGACATTCTACACTACCAGAGTCCTGGGTCACATTTGAAAGATGTCTTTAGAAGAAGGTCAATTTTAAATAAGGCATTGAATACAGACAGGGAAAGGGTCCTGACTATTTCCGGAATTTGTATTTTACAAGAACAGTGCTGTTTTACACACCTTATCCATGGAAAAATTAATTGAATTCCTTCTGTGACAAGTATGGCTGCCAATCTAAGATACTACTTGAACAGAAATTGCTGTGAATTGGTAAATCATCACTGAATGTATTTGCTGGTACATAGCCTGTGTCTCTGTGAGGGGCATTATTATTGGCATTATGATGCCCTACCACCAAGTTTTACCTCTGGTTGTTTGACTGTTCATGATATACCTGACTGGGCGGTGGACTCAACATTGGTATTAGCAAATCCCAAAGTATTTGCCAGTCTTTTTTTAGCTCCACCTATTACACAGAGTGTACGTGAGCTCCCATATGTGCTTGTGCAATGGTTTGCTTTAAAATGCATCTCCTCCTAGGTTTTAACAGTTTTGCTCTTGAAATTCTGGCTCAATTGAGATTTTTGTATGCTTCATATAGGTTGTATTTTGCTAAGAGATATTCTATGTATTTATTTAATTAAAGCTCTCGAAAGGTTTTAAGAAAGTATCAGATTTCATACTAATGGCGCTAAAAATAGCTCTTTTTAGCTGTAGACATTATGCTATTCTTGTGGATACCATATGTGTGTATCTAGTCTGTTGTAAATCATGCATTGCGCAGTGGTTAGTTCTTACAAGCAAATCACAGTGTGTTTGATGAAAACCATTTTCCAATCAATAATTCAAATATTTTGATGAATATGCAAATTTTTGCATTGGGATCATGACATTTCCGTGATAGTTACACGTACACACAAGTCATCAGTACAGTGTCAGTTGTTGTTTGTCAATATACAATATGTACTGTTATATGTTCGTCCCATAACACTCGCCGTCTTATATTTAGAACCAGTATCATGTACCTGTATCTGTCAAACTCCTTCATTCTCGCACTCTTTATCACCTGTTGCAGAATTGAGCAGTATTGTTGCAGTGCATTGTCATGAAGGATAATTATTTTTTTTTATAAAGTTAGATTTGTAATTGTTTGTTTCTTGTTGAATTTCAATAATTATTGGTATCTCCATTTACCGTGGATTTACACCTGTTAGTGTTGTTGTCACTAGAGCTGTGACCGTTTAGCGTATACATGGTTGCAAATCCTTGCCGTTGAAAAACAATATCATTCATGATTCAATCTAGTTATTTGTCATATACCCTGTTCCAGGCCTTTTACTTCCCTATTGATCTGTATTTGTTTTCTTGTTGGCTGACGTTCACCGATTGCTGTCGTTTAATGTCCCAGTAATAACATACGTGTATGTGGGTTGTGACAGCGTTAGATTCAATCACACACACATACAGCTGACAATATCAATGACTTACAAACTGTAAACTTGATTAGCATAATCCTTTTTAAATGCGAAAATTACAAATGCGCAGTAATTACCTATGAATGGGGATATTTTGCACTTTGATTTGCCAAAATCTGAGTAACTTGTGAAATGCACAGCAAATGTGCAGCAGTAAACAGTGAAACTAACAAAAGGTCATAACGTAAGGCTTTAAGTTTCAATCAATCAAGGCCCGTTTTGCAAGCTGTTAAATCGACCAAAAAATAAATGGTCAAAATAATTGAATCATGAAAATTAGTACATTTACATGTAAATGTTACCTGATTAATCAAATAAATTTTGCAAAAAGAAAAAATATTGCAAAATAGATAAACAGAAAAAGGTTTTAACAGAGCTGGAATTCTGCGTGCCTTGCAAAGATGGATGGTGGATTTCGAGAGGACAAGTACTGCTGGTGATCAGAACTTCTGGGGGTGGTAGCGTAGTTTTGAAATGTTTTACAGCGAGGTATCATGGTGTGCAAGATTTTCACAGTGAAAGCTCTAGCGAGTCCTGCAAAAAAGTTACGCGATGTTGAGATAAAGTGACATTGATAGGAAGTTTTCTGTTATTTCTAATCTGAATTTCCATGCATATTTTTTATAAAAGCGTTAATTTATGATGTAGATATAAACTTTTCACAATTTTTTTTGGCGGGACAATGGAAAGCAAAATTCCAGGGTCTATTTTGGGCAATGGAGTCAGTACTTTTGCTATACTGGTTGCGCAATTTTAAAACTTAAATTGGAGCAATGTTTGGTATACTTTCTAAAAATTCCGGTACTAAACGCATGTAAATGATACATGCTTGCTTTGAATCTTGGAATTTTAACATAATGAAAAATTGCCCAAAAAATAAGTAGACTTCAAGAAAATCTTTAAATTGCATTTGAATTTCAAATTGAAAATATCATATATGACAAAAATGAAATTGCTTTTAAAATAATACCAGTCAATTTTTTTTGCACTACTATGGGTTGAGCTATAACATCATTGATGTCTTGTTAGATTTTTCAATTAATCCTGATGTCATTTTAATTATTGCAGAACAAACAGCAGATGAGTATACCTACAAGAAACATGTGCCTTGACCATAAAAGTGACTCCAGAGAACTGTTCTTAGCGGAATGCAATCCACACAAAGACTCACAACACTTTCTTTTTGTACCACCACAAGACTAAAGGATCAAGTGCAATTTGAAACAACGGAGAGGAATGTCATCAATCTGAAACGTACATCTCATACAGATATTGCCAATGCAGAGTAGACATGGTTGTGATGACAGCATTGTAACAAATACCACCATGACAAAAGGTATTGCCATAACTAAAGGTGTTACCATGAAAACAGGTATTTCTATGACAGTAGATATGACCAGACAACAGGTAGTCCCATGACTTGACAGCTTATGTATAGCAAATGTTGGTCTGTCTAGATCATCCTGACAATGAGGGTCTATATATGTTTTCAATTATTTATTTTATTGTGCCTTTCCTGGTAGACTGGGTTCCATCATATGCTGCTTTTTGATTAACTTACAAATGTCATCCATGACAATTAATTAATTCTCATTGTTTATGGTAAGTGCCACCAAAATGTATCATAAGGGGAGACTTGTATGTTTTAAATTCCAGTAAAAGTGTAATCATTTGATGCAATTATTTATGAAATAAAATGAACAAATTCTGTGGAACTCATTCATATTGAGGTACAAATCCCCAATTTTCCCCATTGCACAATCATTACAAAAAAAGAGATTATTTCTTCTCTAATTGCAATGTAAAGTTTGCAGATGTTTCACCACTGATAGGATCCAGATGAGTTATGGGGTACCATAAGAGAGTGGTTGCACTAGATCAACCCTTGGAAAAGTCTTGATTTTGTAGACACTCAGCAAAAACACTGCAACCTTTTTTTCTTATGGGCATTGTACATCAATCCCTACAGGCCCTAAAAAGCCTGCTTGTGCCATTGGATGAGTTGGTAGACTATCAGACACAAATAGCTTATTTCACTTGCAATAAGGTCATGTAATAGTATAGTAATGTTTAAAACTGTCAGAAGTGTCTTAAAATTTGTGATGGGATTAGTTGGTCATATGCTGTAAAATTATGAAATTTGTATGTTAGTAGTAAAATGCTATAGAATAGAACATGCCGAAAAAAGAAAGCACAACATTACTTAAAACAAGGTATTCTGTAGTACAAGATATACTGTCAAAACAGATTATGCCATAAAACAAGATAACTGCATGTTGTTACTCACCCCTCTACTTGACAATATTTGGATCCATAGTTGAATTTTTGCTTCACATAAAATATACTTCAAACACAAAGTGTCTCAAAACATGGCAGTATGCTGCAAGACTGGCCATGCTTTAAAACAGAATACCACAACAAATTATGCTACAGTGCAAAGTATGCTGTAAAATGAAACTGTAAATTTATCCAGACCCCTAATCAACCAGGCAACATACCCCCTCCCATTTCTTTACCTACCTCTTTCTTGTCAAACCTGGTACATCATGTAATAAATATGCTATCTGTGTGGTTGCAAAATGCTATAAAATATGGTATCTGTAAAAATCATTAGAACTGCATGTTTCATAACAGGATTTGTTTGATGGCAGTGAATACTACCAAATAAGATGTTATGATAGACAAAGTCAGTAGATGCTATGTGTAGCTCTAGAGTAGATAATGCAAAGCTAGATAAGTACATGATGGTCATCCAATTAACCTCCCTCCCCCATTTGTGAGCAAATAGAATAAGTCAGACCTATCAACCATTCATTGTAATTTTAAGTGTTTGAATATAAAGTAGAATATAAGAATAGGGGAGGTGAGCCCCAGTACCATACATGGAGTTTACTTATAAAGAATGCAAATTATTTACGGTCTGTAAATATAGATTTATTTGATGAAAGAGATAATATGTGGTATATATGTGGTATAAAATTTTGATTTTGGTTTGATAGATTTTTATACTTTTGATTGATTGATTAGCTTCAGGCATTAGGTCCATAACAATACAAATACATCATGTATACAAGTGATGAAACTTTATCAAGTACCTTATCTCTTAATCCAGTACATTATCTCTTAATCAAGTACCTTATCTCTTAATCAAATACCTTACCTCTTAATCAAGTACCTTATCTCTTATTCAAGTACCTTATCTCTTGATCAAGTACCTTATCTCTTAATCAAGTACCTTATCTCTTATTCAATACCTTATCTCTTGATCAAGTACCTTATCTCTTATTCAAGTACCTTATCTCTTAATCAAGTACCTTATCTCTTATTCAAGTACCTTATCTCTTGATCAAGTACCTTATCTCTTAATCAAGTACCTTATCTCTTAAATTTACATCAAATTTGAAGTATTTTATGGAAGATCCTCTTTCTGCATGTGAAAGAACAAATTAACATTCATAGGTGTGGTATAAAGTCTCAGCAAGAACTTGTTCCTCAAGTGAGAGAATTTGTTACATTCTAAAAGAAAATGAAATTTGTCTTCTACCTAATTTGAATGACATAATTTACACAGCCTTTCACTATTTAACTTTTAGTATAGTTTGTAATTTAGAAATAAGACACCTGTTTTTGTATTTATGAATCAATCATCTTGAGCTGAGAATTGGCAAATTTTAATAAATTTAGATCATGTGATATTTTAATAAGTTTCTAACATTTGAACAAATAGTTTGGTAGGGTTCTTCACACACACCCACAGCGTATTCTTAATTTTCTTATTTATCAAGGTTTGTAATATTCTACAATTTTTACTTACAATTTGAAATTAGACAGAGAATCTTTATACAATACAAATGTATTTTGTGATGATCATGTTATTTGTTGGTAAATGTTCCATAATTTGAAAAAATTAAGATAGAGAAAGTGATGCTTAAAGTAGAGAAAGTAATGATTTTGAATATAGCTGTTTGTATATACCAGGGAGTACTATTTATCTTTCTTTCATGTCACTCAGAGATGTACTTATTCCTCTTCTTCAGATATACCTATATGATATTTTTGCACATTAAAAATATGTATTATATTTTTTATATTTCAAGAAAACTTCTCACTGTATTTTAAATGCGAGTCTTCATGCATTTTGTTATTGTGATGCTTTTGTGTCTTTCTGTTTCAAGTGATAGTTTCTTGCGGAGTTCATTAACCATGCAGATTTATTTGTGTTGGAAATATTTTAGCTAGTTTAGCTTTTCACCATTTGTGCATTGTAATTTTTCTTCCAAGATGCTCAATAAAATTGAGAGCAATGAAAATAGATATGTTAACGCTTTTTATTCTGGAAAATGCAAGCATTTTTGTTTGTTACTTTCCATCTAAGTGCAGTAATTTATGAGACTGCACACACTTTAAGATATTTCTCCGTGGCATGCTTTGCAGTTTTGTGGTATTATCCTTTTGAACAAAAGACATACAAATAATTTTTTATTCCTCAAAAGTATTTAGGATGTTTCAAACAAAATTCTGGTGGTTTCTCACAATGTTTTCAAATATAGTACAGATTGGTTCGTTCATAAGTGTTGTGCTTATTTAAGTGTTTCATTAGGTAACACTGTATGCTCTTCCTTTTTTCTACAAATTTTTTGTAAAAATACTGATAAGGTAATTTCCACGTTCAGTTTGTTACAGAGATGCCAACAATCTAATTCTCTAATATAAAAACCCAGTAAGTGATATTACAGTTAAAGAGGTTTGTTTCTGTTCTTGATTTGAGAAAAAGAAATACATTAACAAGAGAACCCTTCCTTCAATTCAAATGCTTTGGTGGGATATGGACATGACTGTCATAATTCATCCCTGTTTTGACATAGTGGCGAATGTGCAAAAGTAGTTTTTTATTTTGACATAGTGAGGAATGTGCAGTTTTCAAAGTTTAATTGCAATTCATTAGGATCAACAAGTAGTGTTTGTTTGTGTTTGTCATTTGAGTATTATTTACAGTTTAAGTAATTTATTAGTTAAAGAAAAATTAGG
Source organism: Chiridota heheva (assembly GCA_020152595.1). Taxonomy (NCBI): domain Eukaryota; kingdom Metazoa; phylum Echinodermata; class Holothuroidea; order Apodida; family Chiridotidae; genus Chiridota; species Chiridota heheva. Next base: position 1,203,751 of record JAIGNY010000904.1, read on the forward strand.
AAAAGAAACATAAATGATGGTAATATGCATTCAAAGACATTCATCACTATGTCGAAACGAAAAAAAACGCTTTTGCAGTCGACCCGACCCTACATTCGTCACTATGTCAAAACGCTTTTGCAGCCGACCCTACATTCGTCACTATGTCAAAATAAAAAAACGCATTTGCAGCTGACCCAACATTCATCACTATGTCAAAACAGCGACGAGTTGACAGTGTGGGTTTTACAATATTAGGTATTTAGAAATATGATATATTACTCGGTGTATACAAATGTAGAGATACATAGTGATAATATGGAAAAATTATGTTATACAGATGCAAAAGATGACTTATTTCAGGATATAAAGTTTTATCTGAATTTAATCTTATTTGCAGTAATAAAGATCACTATATTTATAGAAATGAAATCTTGACCACAGAACAAAGTACAGATAATGAAACACCTCTAAGAAGTTGGCATTTGTTACTTAGCAATATACGTACAGCATAATTGTTTACAAGTATTCATATTAGTGTGAAAAGTTTTAATTTATACAAAGCATAAATTAAATTACTTCTGTATATTTACATTATTGTTTGTCCAACAGAGTGAGTCAGGAGATAAACAAAGCAAATAAAATATTTTTTTCAGTTGATATACTTCTGTATATTTACATTATTGTTTGTCCAACACATCATTTACAGTAATAAACCCTGTATATAAATGCCAGGACAATTTGTATTAAGATTATTTAGTCCCCTAAATTTGCCATTTCATGGCTCTTTTGTATATTGTGAAGTTGAAGTGGCGTCTCAAACTATGACCAACTATCTTATTTATATTGCGTAGATTATATAGCATATTTAGGTGCAACGGTTGTGAAAGGTTAAATGGACAAATGTGTAAGCCTTCATATTCTAAGGTAAAGAAGGTTTGTATTTCATGTGAGGTATGCAGGGAACAAGACATCAGTGTGGTTGTATTTCATGTGAGGTATGCAGGGAACAAGACATCAGTGTGGTGAAGGATATTCTCATCTTTGCAAGTACTGTCTTTTGGAAAAGAAATATGAAAATTATATTTGATCTTGTACATATGCTAAATTTTCAAATTCTGGAAATTAAACTACATTTTAGAGTTGACATGCTAAATTATCATCTGGACCATAGTGTGAAGTACATTAATCCCTAAAAAAATCATTTAAAGTCGTTTTGGTCCGTATATGCTATCTCCAATTGCCCATATTTTTTTATCTTTAAGTTTAGCTCTTTAAATGGTAAGTCAAACAAGTGCTTCAAAACATCAATTTTGCTGCATGGTTACCTATTATTTTCATTACCTTGCATTGCTCTTTCTATCATAGCTTTCCTTACCTGTCCTCTTCTTGTCAGAAGGCAGATAGGGTCTCACTACTCCAGTCATCTCTTTCTTTGGCAGCACTCCTGATGTCATACCATGACTGCCAGCCAATCATATCCCTTCCTTTAGCACTGGTGCGCCTCTATGTCATTTTGGGCTGTCGTACGTTTCTTTTATCATACACTGCTATGATATATTTTGCCAATTATATTATCTCCACAATCCATCTCTACATACTGACGTGATCAAGACAAAAACTTTAGGCAAAATTACTGCCCACACTGAAGCTTTTCTTCATTGTTATACTTCAAAGTTACCCCTCCCTGGTAAAATCCACCTCAACTGCAAATATATGACAACCCATGAAGTTGCTATACCGAAATAACATCTACCCGATTTTACCAAGGCCTCACAACAAAACCTTGAAGGGAATGTCAAGTTAGTCATATTGACCTCCTGTGGTTCAAGCCCTTGCCTTGTTACTTTATATTATTTGTATTTTCCCCCCTTTTTTATTAGATGTTATTTTTAAGATATTGGTTGTAAACTTGCTATATTAGCAATAGATTGGTGGTCTGTAGGTGAACTGCTTCAGATAATTGACCTACAGAATAAGTACCCAAGTACTAAATTCAATTTGGTTAATATCTGAGTTTAGGCATTTTAAGTTGTGATCCATTATTTTATTTTTTTATAGCTGATTTAAAGAAGTTATTTTTTCACATTTAAGAATAGAAATATATAAGAATATGATCTTACAAATGTGTCTACTTTTTCTTTTATTATTTTTGTGATGACTAAAATCTATTCACTGTTTGTGAGCATAATGAAAGTTGGGCATACCCAGCAATATTGTTTGCAGGGGATGGGGGCCAACCGCCCAATAATTTGAGCAAAAGGTGTCTGTTTTTTTACATTTATAGATTCAGGGCACTTAAATCTGTCTTGTTCCAAAGAATAAATTCCTCATATTACCATTTTTAACAAACTCTGTTATGCCCAGCACATAAGCATCCTCAAAATAAAATACCAAAACGGCCTCAACATTTTGAGGGTCTTATCTACAAATGATTGTAGAGACGATCGTCAGACCCTCATACATGTATGATCTATACATCTATTGTCCACTCAAAGCTCGATTACAGTTGTATAATTTATATATCATCTATAAGAATACGAGAAATTACCATCTCAGACACATTAAAGTGATCAAAAGCGAAGCTCTGCAGAGTATGTTTTAGAGCTTGTAAAACCTCCACAATCTTCAAATTGAAGCTAACGAACTTTTTTACCCACAAAGATATACCCAGCTATAGGCATGCCATGTCCAAAAATAGCAGCCAGACAACTCAGCTTTCTTCTTAAACAAATTCAATCTAATCAACAACAACAAAAAATCATATTCTATCACCATATCTACTATTTAAAAAGCTGCTGCCGTTGCAGTTAGCCACGATATAACAAAAAATGTAACGATAATCTTGATCAAATTTTAGGATTAAAATTTGCAAACATAGGATTGGTATAGGTTTTGCATTTTCGGAATTTAAAGTGTACAAAGTACAATAGTACATAATTACCCCCTCAAATCACATATTTGACCTCTGACCCTTGACCTTATCACTAAAACAACTGAAATTGTTCACATTTATCGTACCCTACTGTATGACACCATTCATGCTAACGTTACACCATTCCATAACTATAGGGGAGAATGGTTAAAAGTGGCCAATAGCCTTTTGACCCCAGAGTCTACGGGACACAAATTAAGGTATCATGGTACATAGGGTTGGTATAGGTCTTGTACTTTTTGAGTTTAAAATGCTGCAAAATTTTGCATAAAATAAACACTTCTTTGACCCATGACCTTTTGACCTCCAATTATTTTAAAGTTTTGTTAGAATGTTAAACCTTACCCACTTTTGTAATTTGTAAAGATATTAAGTAATTCCTTCAAAAGACACAGCCATCACCAAAACAGGTCCCATTTGACCTGTGGTCGTTGACCTTTGTATCCCAAAACTTTGAGGGCAAAAGTTCTGGGCCAGGGGGTACCCGTCCACCATTTTTGGGTTATGTGTGTATTACAGTTTTTGAGTTATAAGTTAAGCGACACAAAAATAATTGTTGCATATGCACATACACCCACTCAAACACATGGACAGATACAAAAATCACCATATTTTGTCCCGTGCCAAAATATTATGACCCCTAACTCCTAATATGAGACCCCCTGGTGGGCCTCACCACCCCCCTCATTTCAGGATGGCGGGGGGTGGAGGGGGAATGGCTAGGTGGCCGTGTAGTATATGAAGTATAGGCAGTTATTTGCCTATACGGCAAAGTGACTACAATATCTTATCCCCACATATGTGGGTGATGAGATAAAAATGTGACATTTTACGTGGTTCTTTACTATTCTTAGTTTTCCCAATAGACAAAGTTGGTGGCCAGCCAGACCTTCATATTGGACTGTTTCATACTTAAAAAGCCTCCGTCTCTGCCTACTATGTTTTCCCAGCTCATAATTTGTAAAAAATCTTTCAAGTAGGGCCTTTTTATGATTATGTGCGAGCTACCCCCAAATGTCAGTAGTGGGGCATCAAATGAGACATGCAGGGCAAAACTTACTTGAATCCGGGTCATTGTCATGACACAAACTAATGTGCCCTCCTTTGTCTTCTTTGTAAAGTTTAAAAGGTGCCCCTTTACAGAGATTAAAAAAAGTGTTATTTAAAATATTAAAATGTGTTTAAATCTACTTATGATATATAATTGATCTTTTTATTGACAGATTGAAGAAAGTAACACAAACATCAAGCAAAATACCAACACTTCACTCGTGGCGTGTGTTCAATTTAGATGAACCCTTGCCACTGACTAGCTAAAGACTGCATGGGTATGAAGTTGGGTGTTCTGGTCGAATTTCAGAATTGATACTGATACCAAATTACATTTATTCTAAGCAAGAAAATAATGGCCTTCCAATTTCAAGACTTATGATCTAAAAATGTGTCCATTTTGTAGATTTTGGTATAAGATTTTGTATTTATTTATTTTTCTTCTTCCGAATTTTGGACTAAAATATCTTAAAGTTTTGAAGCTGTAAATTTAAAAGGAAAAATGGGTCACCACTAATTTTCGGACCCATAAAGCTTTGAAATTGTTCGGTGGGGAAAGGGGGGGGGGGTTGACCATATAAAGCTGTATATACTGCTGTGTTACATGCTTTGAAAATACAACAGTTGGAAAGTGCCCCTCAGATCCTGTGCCCCTTCTCTCCAGATTCAAACATCTTCCCCCGCCTCTATCGTTACGTCACTGATTGAAGTAGTTCCTTCACCATTTTGTTAAAAATAGCAAAAGTAGATAAACTTGCTTGACCTCTGAACTAATATTTTAATTTTTCATGCCTGTTTGTTCATGATATAGATAATAGAAGTGACATCATCACAACCAAGATAGAAATTATCAATACAGTATATTAACATATACTCTTTGTGTAAACTTAATATTCATTACTTTCATCGTCTGTTGTCCCTGTTGTCCCTGCTTATTAGGCCTATTTACAAATGCAGAGATCACGTGACAATGTTCGAATTTACTGGGTCATTACCCTTGTTAGTTTTTATTTTCTCATCTGTATCCCTCCCTGTGTCCCGCATTAATGGCCTCCCACATGATGTCTCACATGGCATCCCACCTGATGTCCCACATTGGATCCCACCATATGTTCCACATGGTATTCCTCCCAATGTTCCAATGGCATCCTACTTTATGTCCCACATGGCATCACATCTTATTTCCCTATGGCCTTCTACCTTATGTCCCACATAGCCTCCTACCCTATGTCACATGTGGCATCCTACCCTATGTCCCACATGGCATTCCACACTGTTCCACATGGAATCCCACCCAATGTCCCACATGGCATTCCACCATAAGCTCCACATGACATCCCATAGGCTCCAAAATAAGTCTCATCCTAGTAATCACAGTCCTTGATTGAGCATACTGTGTATGAAAGTGTCAGCTCATATACTAACTTATATGCAAATGACTTGTTGAAATAGGGTGGGACCCTATGTCCCACATGACATCCCATAGCATCCTATGTCCCACATGACATTCCATCCCATGGCATTCCACCCTATATCCCGCATGGCATTCAAGTTCCACCATATATCCTACATGGCATTCCACCCTGTTCCACATGGCATCCCACTCCATGTCCCACATGGCATCCCACCCCATGTCCCACATGACATCCCATAGGCTCCATAAGAAGTCTCATCCTAGCTATCACAGTTCGTGATTAAGCATACTATGTATGAAAGTGTCAGTTCATATACTAACTTGTAATGCAAATTAACTGTTGCTACTCACGCATTTATGGAAAATTCACTTCCTTTGCCTTCCCAAAAAGTCTACATGTAGCTTCGCCACTGCTCAAGTTTTCGCCCCCTCAAACTCAGACATATCTGCTCCCTGCTAGGAACATGGTCAGAGAGACAATAAAATATAGAGAATTGCAGGTACAGAGAAAAAGACCAGAGTTTAAAGGGAAAAGGGGTTGATAAAAGGACAAAGAAATCAAAAGAAAAATAATTCAACACCCTAACAAAACTTGTATGCAATGAGAAGCTAAGGCAGACCATGAATGTCAAGGACAATTATAGGCAAATCTTAAGTGGAAGAGATAAACGACGGGTGGATGGACAGATGGAGCATTTTAAAGAATGTCTTTATCATATAGGGATGAACCACAATACCTAGTGACAGAGAAGGGCGGAGAAAGTCAAGAAGTAGGAGAGATAAGCACTAATAGGGTCAGTTGGCATGAAATATAAGAAGCACTCAAGAATGGAAAGTTGCTAGGTGTTGGCTCAAAACTAGCAGAGTTAATAAACAACGACATGAAATTTACCAGGGTAAGTTTAGTGGTCCAGCAAGTTTATGGTGAAGAAAGCATTAAACAAAAATTCTGTCAGGAGATATTCATGTTTAAAGCTCGCTCTTATATGTGTACAAATGACTGGTGTAGTAAGTCTACTATGGAATGTGGGCGCCCTCATCCTCACATTCTTAATCATTGTTAATGCATTTTAAAGAAAATTTATTTTAAATATTTTTTTTTTTTTTACTATTTCAATAATTTTTTATTGAACTTTCTTCAGATGGTATATCATAATTATTCTACTAGATTCTGTTTTACTACTTTCCTGACCTATCCAATGGTTTCTCAGCCACAAAATTGCAGGAGAAAAGATAGAATACATAAAGACTGAGGAATCTGAGGCTGTGACATCACAATAGTCTGATTGCCGTCGTTTCTACACAATTGATATCAAATTTTAAACTTTAATATCTCCTTAACGAAAACAAGATTTGTTAATGTTTCTTCACCATTTTGTTTCCATCGAAGTCCTCTTTCATATAAGACGAACTGAACTCATGCTTTAAAGGAGCTATTAGACGTGATATGCACGGGAGGAAGGAAAATTACCAAGCAACTGGAAACGAGGACCACGGAACATATATTCATTTTGAACTGTTGAAGAATATCATCTAACAAGTTAATGAATGGCAGGCAACTCTCTACCTAAACTTTGTTGACTCTGAAAAAGCTATTGACTCTGTTCATGGGATAGCTTGTAAGTTATAATGAAGAAGTATGCCAGAGAAGCTTATTAACATTGCCAAGGTTTTCTATACTACCGTAGATATCAGTGTGCAGTTCTCAAACAAGGGAAGAAACCAGAATGGTTTGAAATAAAAACTGGGACTTAAACAGGGTTGCAACATGTCCATATTCCTGTTCCTGATACTGTAGTTAGTAGTGGATGGGTAATGTGTGAAACAGCTTGTTATGGCGAAACTAGGGCCACTTTGATGAGTGGGGAGGGGTCATAGTCCCTATTGAGTGTGTTAATAAATCACTGATGGAGTTAGCGAAGGTTGGAATGATGTTTGGTCGAAAATATATTTGGTAGATGAGTGGGTGGCAAAATGTGGGTAGGGATGGGTTGGGCAAGTAGATGAATGGAGGATGGAAGTGAATAGAGCATGGTATGTGAATGAAGGAGGTGAATGGAGAATGGAAGTGAATGGAGCGTGGTAGGCGAATGGTGATGGTAGGTGAATGGTGTTAGTAGGTGAATGGTGATGGTAGGTGAATAGTGATGGTAGGTGAATGGTGATGGTAGGTGAATGGTGATGGTAGGTGAATGGTAATGGTAGGTGAATGGTGACGGTAGGTGAATGGTGATGGTAGGTGAATGGTGATGGTAGGTGAATGGTGATGGTAGGTGAATGGTGATGGTAGGTGAATGGTGATGGTAGGTGAATGGTGATGGTAGGTGAATGGTGATGGTAGGTGAATGGTGATGGTAGGTGAATGGTAATGATAGGTGAATAGTGATGGTAGGTGAATGGGGATGGTAGGTGAATGGGGATGGTAGGTGAATGGGGATGGTAGGTGAATGGGGATGGTAGGTGAATGGGGATGGTAGGTGAATGGGGATGGTAGGTGAATGGGGATGGTAGATCAATGGGGGTGGTAGGTGAATGGGGATGGTAGGTGAAAGGGGACGGTACACTAGGTAAATGGAGGATGGTAGGTGAATGGGGTATATTAGGTTAATAGTGGTGAGGGAATGGGAGTTATAGGAAATGTCGGGTCAAAGGTGGCATAATAAATGGCATAAATGTAGGAATTGGGATGAGGGTGGAATGGTATGGGAAGGATGGGATGAAATATGGGACAGAGTGAGATGACAAGTGGGACAGGCTGGCATGGCATGTGGGACAGGGTGGCTCGGAATTTAGGACAGGGTGGGTTAGAGAGAGAAAGAGGGGGGAGAGGGGGTCATGTGGGACAGGGAGGGATAGTGTGTGGGATAGGGGGCATGCTATGTTAGACAGGGTGACATCGCATGTGATTGGATGTCATATTGATCACAAATGTGGTGGCATATGGGTCATATGGTGGAGTGGAATGTGGGACAGAGGATGAAAGGTGCGTTATTAGCGGGATTTGTATCGTTATGTCAGTAGTTTTATATGAAAGAGGAACAAAATGGTGAAGAAACTACTTCAATAGCTTATTCCGTTATCATTTTACGTACGAAAATATCGAAGTTCAAAGTTTGTCTTATCTGCTATGTGTAGAGATGACTGGCGTAGCTTAAGTTTACTACTATGGAATGTTGGTGTCCTAATCCTCACTTTCTAAGCAATTGTTAAATGTATTTCAAAGAAAATTTATTGAACTTTTTTACTATTTATTTGTCATTTTGTTTCTTTTGAAAGCATTTTTCATTTAAGATTCACCACAGGCACTTAGCCAGGGGGAGCCGTGGGAGCCACGGCACGGCACAGATTGAAGAAAGTAACACAAACATCACACAAAATACCTAAAATTTCGCTCACGGAGCGCCTTTAATTTGAATTCTAGAGAGAAAAAAACATACAATGTGACACTTGCCACTGATTCGCTGAAGACTGGGTGTGAATTTGGACCATCTGGTCTAATTTATACTAAAAATAGCTACATATGTTATTCTCAGCAGCAAAAAAATGATGGCCTCCATAAGGACCCTTTTGCTATTCACATTATCTTAGACAAGTATTCCGATCCATGAACCATACATTGTAAGATCTTTATGTCTAAATCCTTCCGATTTCAAGACTTATGACCTATACATTTTCCAATTCAGCAATTATTGTTGTAGATTTCAATAAAATCATAATATTTTACCAAATTTTGGAACACAATATCTTGAATTTTTAAGCTGTAAATTAAAATAAAAGCAGAGGAAATGGGTCACCAGTAATGCTTGTACCTATAAGTTATAATGAAGAAGTATGCCAGAGAAGCTTATTAACATTGCCAAGGTTTTCTATACTACCGTAGATATCAGTGTGCAGTTCTCAAACAAGGGAAGAAACCAGAATGGTTTGAAATAAAAACTGGGACTTAAACAGGGTTGCAACATGTCCATATTCCTGTTCCTGATACTGTAGTTAGTAGTGGATGGGTAATGTGTGAAACAGCTTGTTATGGCGAAACTAGGGCCACTTTGATGAGTGGGGAGGGTCATAGTCCCTATTGAGTGTGTTAATAAATCACTGATGGAGTTAGCGAAGGTTGGAATGATGTTTGGTCGAAAATATATTTGGTAGATGAGTGGGTGGCAAAATGTGGGTAGGGATGGGTTGGGCAAGTAGATGAATGGAGGATGGAAGTGAATAGAGCATGGTATGTGAATGAAGGAGGTGAATGGAGAATGGAAGTGAATGGAGCGTGGTAGGCGAATGGTGATGGTAGGTGAATGGTGTTAGTAGGTGAATGGTGATGGTAGGTGAATAGTGATGGTAGGTGAATGGTGATGGTAGGTGAATGGTGATGGTAGGTGAATGGTAATGGTAGGTGAATGGTGACAGTAGGTGAATGGTGATGGTAGGTGAATGGTGATGGTAGGTGAATGGTGATGGTAGGTGAATGGTGATGGTAGATGAATGGTGATGGTAGGTGAATGGTGATGGTAGGTGAATGGTGATGGTAGGTGAATGGTGATGGTAGGTGAATGGTAATGATAGGTGAATAGTGATGGTAGGTGAATGGGGATGGTAGGTGAATGGGGATGGTAGGTGAATGGGGATGGTAGGTGAATGGGGATGGTAGGTGAATGGGGATGGTAGGTGAATGGGGATGGTAGGTGAATGGGGATGGTAGATCAATGGGGTGGTAGGTGAATGGGGATGGTAGGTGAAAGGGGACGGTACACTAGGTAAATGGAGGATGGTAGGTGAATGGGGTATATTAGGTTAATAGTGGTGAGGGAATGGGAGTTATAGGAAATGTCAGGTCAAAGGTGGCATAATAAATGGCATAAATGTAGGAATTGGGATGAGGGTGGAATGGTATGGGAAGGATGGGATGAAATATGGGACAGAGTGAGATGACAAGTGGGACAGGCTGGCATGGCATGTGGGACAGGGTGGCTCGGAATTTAGGACAGGGTGGGTTAGAGAGAGAAAGAGGGGGAGGAGGGGGTCATGTGGGACAGGGGAGGGATAGTGTGTGGGAGGGGGGGCATGCTATGTTAGACAGGGTGACATCGCATGTGATTGGATGTCATATTGATCACAAATGTGGTGGCATATGGGTCATATGGTGGAGTGGAATGTGGGACAGAGGATGAAAGGTGCGTTATTAGCGGGATTTGTATCGTTATGTCAGTAGTTTTATATGAAAGAGGAACAAAATGGTGAAGAAACTACTTCAATAGCTTATTCCGTTATCATTTTACGTACGAAAATATCGAAGTTCAAAGTTTGTCTTATCTGCTATGTGTAGAGATGACTGGCGTAGCTTAAGTTTACTACTATGGAATGTTGGTGTCCTAATCCTCACTTTCTAAGCAATTGTTAAATGTATTTCAAAGAAAATTTATTGAACTTTTTTACTATTTATTTGTCATTTTGTTTCTTTTGAAAGCATTTTTCATTTAAGATTCACCACAGGCACTTAGCCAGGGGGAGCCGTGGGAGCCACGGCACGGCACAGATTGAAGAAAGTAACACAAACATCACACAAAATACCCAAAATTTCGCTCACGGAGCGCCTTTAATTTGAATTCTAGAGAGAAAAAAAAAAAACATACAATGGGACACTTGCCACTGATTCGCTGAAACCTGGATGTGAATTTGGGCCATCTGGTCTAATTTATACTAAAAATAGTTACATATGTTATTCTCAGCAGCAAACAAATGATGGCCTCCATAAGGACCCTTTTGCTATTCACATTATCTTAGACAAGTATTCCGATCCATGAACCATACATTGTAAGATCTTTATGTCTAAATCCTTCCGATTTCAAGACTTATGACCTATACATTTTCCAATTCAGCAATTATTGTTGTAGATTTCAATAAAATTGTTATATTTTACCAAATTTTGGAACACAATATCTTGAATTTTTTAAGCTGTAAATTAAAATAAAAGCAGAGGAAATGGGTCACCAGTAATGCTTGTACCTATAAGTTATAATGAAGAAGTATGCCAGAGAAGCTTATTAACATTGCCAAGGTTTTCTATACTACCGTAGATATCAGTGTGCAGTTCTCAAACAAGGGAAGAAACCAGAATGGTTTGAAATAAAAACTGGGACTTAAACAGGGTTGCAACATGTCCATATTCCTGTTCCTGATACTGTAGTTAGTAGTGGATGGGTAATGTGTGAAACAGCTTGTTATGGCGAAACTAGGGCCACTTTGATGAGTGGGGAGGGGTCATAGTCCCTATTGAGTGTGTTAATAAATCACTGATGGAGTTAGCGAAGGTTGGAATGATGTTTGGTCGAAAATATATTTGGTAGATGAGTGGGTGGCAAAATGTGGGTAGGAATGGGTTGGGCAAGTAGATGAATGGAGGATGGAAGTGAATAGAGCATGGTATGTGAATGAAGGAGGTGAATGGAGAATGGAAGTGAATGGAGCGTGGTAGGCGAATGGTGATGGTAGGTGAATGGTGTTAGTAGGTGAATGGTGATGGTAGGTGAATAGTGATGGTAGGTGAATGGTGATGGTAGGTGAATGGTGATGGTAGGTGAATGGTAATGGTAGGTGAATGGTGACGGTAGGTGAATGGTGATGGTAGGTGAATGGTGATGGTAGGTGAATGGTGATGGTAGGTGAATGGTGATGGTAGATGAATGGTGATGGTAGGTGAATGGTGATGGTAGGTGAATGGTGATGGTAGGTGAATGGTGATGGTAGGTGAATGGTAATGATAGGTGAATAGTGATGGTAGGTGAATGGGGATGGTATGTGAATGGGGATGGTAGGTGAATGGGGATGGTAGGTGAATGGGGATGGTAGGTGAATGGGGATGGTAGGTGAATGGGGATGGTAGATCAATGGGGGTGGTAGGTGAATGGGGATGGTAGGTGAAAGGGGACGGTACACTAGGTAAATGGAGGATGGTAGGTGAATGGGGTATATTAGGTTAATAGTGGTGAGGGAATGGGAGTTATAGGAAATGTCGGGTCAAAGGTGGCATAATAAATGGCATAAATGTAGGAATTGGGATGAGGTGGAATGGTATGGGAAGGATGGGATGAAATATGGGACAGAGTGAGATGACAAGTGGGACAGGCTGGCATGGCATGTGGGACAGGGTGGCTCGGAATTTAGGACAGGTGGGTTAGAGAGAGAAAGAGGGGGGAGAGGGGGTCATGTGGGACAGGGAGGGATAGTGTGTGGGATAGGGGGCATGCTATGTTAGACAGGGTGACATCGCATGTGATTGGATGTCATATTGATCACAAATGTGGTGGCATATGGGTCATATGGTGGAGTGGAATGTGGGACAGAGGATGAAAGGTGCGTTATTAGCGGGATTTGTATCGTTATGTCAGTAGTTTTATATGAAAGAGGAACAAAATGGTGAAGAAACTACTTCAATAGCTTATTCCGTTATCATTTTACGTACGAAAATATCGAAGTTCAAAGTTTGTCTTATCTGCTATGTGTAGAGATGACTGGCGTAGCTTAAGTTTACTACTATGGAATGTTGGTGTCCTAATCCTCACTTTCTAAGCAATTGTTAAATGTATTTCAAAGAAAATTTATTGAACTTTTTTACTATTTATTTGTCATTTTGTTTCTTTTGAAAGCATTTTTCATTTAAGATTCACCACAGGCACTTAGCCAGGGGGAGCCGTGGGAGCCACGGCACGGCACAGATTGAAGAAAGTAACACAAACATCACACAAAATACCCAAAATTTCGCTCACGGAGCGCCTTTAATTTGAATTCTAGAGAGAAAAAAAAAAACATACAATGGGACACTTGCCACTGATTCGCTGAAACCTGGATGTGAATTTGGGCCATCTGGTCTAATTTATACTAAAAATAGTTACATATGTTATTCTCAGCAGCAAACAAATGATGGCCTCCATAAGGACCCTTTTGCTATTCACATTATCTTAGACAAGTATTCCGATCCATGAACCATACATTGTAAGATCTTTATGTCTAAATCCTTCCGATTTCAAGACTTATGACCTATACATTTTCCAATTCAGCAATTATTGTTGTAGATTTCAATAAAATTGTTATATTTTACCAAATTTTGGAACACAATATCTTGAATTTTTTAAGCTGTAAATTAAAATAAAAGCAGAGGAAATGGGTCACCAGTAATGCTTGTACCTATAAGTTATAATGAAGAAGTATGCCAGAGAAGCTTATTAACATTGCCAAGGTTTTCTATACTACCGTAGATATCAGTGTGCAGTTCTCAAACAAGGGAAGAAACCAGAATGGTTTGAAATAAAAACTGGGACTTAAACAGGGTTGCAACATGTCCATATTCCTGTTCCTGATACTGTAGTTAGTAGTGGATGGGTAATGTGAAACAGCTTGTTATGGCGAAACTAGGGCCACTTTGATGAGTGGGGAGGGGTCATAGTCCCTATTGAGTGTGTTAATAAATCACTGATGGAGTTAGCGAAGGTTGGAATGATGTTTGGTCGAAAATATATTTGGTAGATGAGTGGGTGGCAAAATGTGGGTAGGGATGGGTTGGGCAAGTAGATGAATGGAGGATGGAAGTGAATAGAGCATGGTATGTGAATGAAGGAGGTGAATGGAGAATGGAAGTGAATGGAGCGTGGTAGGCGAATGGTGATGGTAGGTGAATGGTGTTAGTAGGTGAATGGTGATGGTAGGTGAATAGTGATGGTAGGTGAATGGTGATGGTAGGTGAATGGTGATGGTAGGTGAATGGTAATGGTAGGTGAATGGTGACGGTAGGTGAATGGTGATGGTAGGTGAATGGTGATGGTAGGTGAATGGTGATGGTAGGTGAATGGTGATGGTAGATGAATGGTGATGGTAGGTGAATGGTGATGGTAGGTGAATGGTGATGGTAGGTGAATGGTGATGGTAGGTGAATGGTAATGATAGGTGAATAGTGATGGTAGGTGAATGGGGATGGTAGGTGAATGGGGATGGTAGGTGAATGGGGATGGTAGGTGAATGGGGATGGTAGGTGAATGGGGATGGTAGGTGAATGGGGATGGTAGGTGAATGGGGATGGTAGATCAATGGGGGTGGTAGGTGAATGGGGATGGTAGGTGAAAGGGGACGGTACACTAGGTAAATGGAGGATGGTAGGTGAATGGGGTATATTAGGTTAATAGTGGTGAGGGAATGGGAGTTATAGGAAATGTCGGGTCAAAGGTGGCATAATAAATGGCATAAATGTAGGAATTGGGATGAGGGTGGAATGGTATGGGAAGGATGGGATGAAATATGGGACAGAGTGAGATGACAAGTGGGACAGGCTGGCATGGCATGTGGGACAGGGTGGCTGGAATTTAGGACAGGTGGGTTAGAGAGAGAAAGAGGGGGAGAGGGGTCATGTGGGACAGGGAGGGATAGTGTGTGGGATAGGGGCATGCTATGTTAGACAGGGTGACATCGCATGTGATTGGATGTCATATTGATCACAAATGTGGTGGCATATGGGTCATATGGTGGAGTGGAATGTGGGACAGAGGATGAAAGGTGCGTTATTAGCGGGATTTGTATCGTTATGTCAGTAGTTTTATATGAAAGAGGAACAAAATGGTGAAGAAACTACTTCAATAGCTTATTCCGTTATCATTTTACGTACGAAAATATCGAAGTTCAAAGTTTGTCTTATCTGCTATGTGTAGAGATGACTGGCGTAGCTTAAGTTTACTACTATGGAATGTTGGTGTCCTAATCCTCACTTTCTAAGCAATTGTTAAATGTATTTCAAAGAAAATTTATTGAACTTTTTACTATTTATTTGTCATTTTGTTTCTTTTGAAAGCATTTTTCATTTAAGATTCACCACAGGCACTTAGCCAGGGGAGCCGTGGGAGCCACGGCACGGCACAGATTGAAGAAAGTAACACAAACATCACACAAAATACCCAAAATTTCGCTCACGGAGCGCCTTTAATTTGAATTCTAGAGAGAAAAAAAACATACAATGGGACACTTGCCACTGATTCGCTAAAACCTGGATGTGAATTTGGGCATTTGGTCTGATTTATACTAAAAATAGTTACATATCTTATTCTCAGTAGCAAAAAGTGATGGCCTCCTTAAGGACCCTTTTGCTATTCACATTATCTTAGACAAGTATTCCGATCCATGAACCATACATTGTAAGATCTTTATGTCTAAATCCTTCCGATTTCAAGACTTATGACCTATACATTTTCCAATTCAGCAATTATTGTTGTAGATTTCAATAAAATTGTTATATTTTACCAAATTTTGGAACACAATATCTTGAATTTTTTAAGCTGTAAATTAAAATAAAAGCAGAGGAAATGGGTCACCAGTAATGCTTGTACCTATAAATTTTCCGGGAGAGGGGGGGGGGGAGGGTTGACCATATAAAGCTATATTGCTGTGATACATGCTAGGAAATACGATAGTTGGAAAGTGCCCCTCAGATCCTGTGCCCCCCCCACTTTCAAACATCTTCCGCCGCCTATGATTGACGTAGATGACCGACGCCCGCAGGTTTTCATATGTGTAGTGGAATATGTTCTCTTCTTCCAGTCTTAAATGCCTGTAATTTCAAAATTTAGAAAAATCCCTAAAGAAGATATCATCTGCAAATTTGGTATAATTTCTATAGCTGAAAACGGTTGTCTTGAAATTCATCAATTCTGACTCTCATTCCCCCGATTGAGTCTCGTTTTATCCGACTGAATATCTTTTTCCCTACTGATCAAGGAGAATCTCATTTGGTCTGGTCATCTCAGGCAGGAGTTCCCCAAAAATAGGGCCCAATTTGTACCGACACAAAAAAATTCTGAAATGTAGTTTTAGTGTGTATTTAACATGAATTTTAAGTAATTTTGTACGACCAAAAGCACAAAAAACGTATGGCCTCCGGGGGCTTCGTCCCCTGGTCCCCCACCAGGGGCCTTAAGCAGGCCCCTAGACCCCACGCCGTTTGGGTGCACGCAAAGCGTGCGCAGTACACATTTCTGAAACCAACATATTTTTGTTTATACAGGTCGGCTCCCCCCCCCATCTTCTTTCAAATTCCTTGCTATGTGCCTGATTGACCATACATTCCCTGTTTGGAGGGGGTTGGGGAATTCAATTTGATAAATTTACAGTCATGACTGCCTGAAGATCAAAGTTATAGAAATGTAATCTTGCCAACGAACAAACTAACAAAGAACAGATAATAAGGTATCTCTAACAGTCTAAGAAGTTTATACAGTTATAGAATCATTTATGATTTAAACTTAGTATTCATACAAATGTAACGGTTTGAATTTATACAAGGCAGAGTGGGCCACTGGGAGAATATATTAAGATGTTTTTAATTTTAGTTTTTTTGCCTTGTGAACTTGAAGTTGTGTGTCAATGTATGAATATGTCATTTGCAGCTTTATCACTCACAACAAATCTTATGAGACGCTAGAAATTCTTGAAGGTTTCTGGAATTTCGCCACTGCGAATTTTAAGAATTTAAAGAATTCTCAAATTTGAACAGATCAGTTTTGGATAAATTAGTTTTAAGTTTTTGATTGTTGCTGATCAAAGTTGGATTAGTTTTGAATTCAATCTTTGTGTATAATTATGTCAATAATAAAAAAGTATTTGATTTACAGATTTAAGTGAGAATTCCTGAACTTGTGATATACCTAGCCGACATAGACGCAGATCACGGGAGGGCACAATGGTGCGGAAAGATAGTATCGTTTCGCTCCCCTCCCCAAAAAAATATATATATATATATATATATATATATATATATATATATATATATATATATATATATATATATATATATATATATATATATATATATATATATATATATATATAAATATATATATATATATATATATATATATATATATATATATATATATATATATATATATATATATATATATATATATATATATATATATATATATATATATATATATATATATATATATATATATATATATATATATATATATATATATATATATATATATATATATATATATATATATATATATATATATATATATATATATATATATATATATATATATATATATATATATATATATATATTATGAGTATAGGCCCCTATATGGCTTCTTTTTATCAGAAATCTTCAATTTACTGAAAATCTGCTTCAATTTTAACAAAATTTCTTTTATTTTTGTGAAATTTGCTCCAATTTTGGCGCATTTTCCTTCATTTCCGTATAAATTTGCTTCAATTTTTACGCAATTTCCTTCCTTCATTTTCCGGGGAAGTTTCTTTTATTATCGAGAAGTTTCTATTAATTTCAGGAAATTTCTTTCAAATTTCGTAAAATATCCTTCATGTTCGTGTAATTTCCCTTCATCTTCAGGAAGCTTTGTTGAGAGAAAATATTGCATAGATACAAAAGAAAATGATATGGAAAATGAAGGGGGTGGGGACTCCACTTATTCGTGCAAAATCAAGACAGCCCGATTGAAACGTCTAAGAGGTGAGAAAAGGGTCATTACCGAAGGCCGGCAAAAAGTCCCACATTTTCAATTCCTTGGTCCTCCCGGAAATTTTTTTTTTTTTTTTTTTTACCTCAAGTAAAGGCTTACTGTTCCTATAGTAGGAAACTGGCGAATTTTGTCAGTAACATGTACGGGAGAAATGTGTCCCCATTGGAAAATTATATACTCAACTTGACCATATGTGTAGGAACCGGGTGCTAGGGTTCCCTTCACTACCCTTCTCCATCCACATTTTCAAAAACTGACATAAGTGCTCCTCTTTGGAAATGAAAAGTGCCCTCAATTACTGCAAAAAAGTGCCCTCACTTGTTCTGCTCCCCTCTCTTGCCAAGAGTTCACTTCCGACATCAATGCGCTGGGCACAGATTTATCTGTGCTTGGGGGCAACAACTTGATTTTTTCCGGAAGGGCCAAGGTAGTGAAAATGTGGGATTTTTTTCGCGGCTTTTCGGCCAGTTTGCTGAGTGGAATTTTTACCCTTCCATAGGCGTATGGGAGACGTTTGAATTTGGGGCGGTCTTGATTTTTCCCAAAAAAGTGGAGTAGCGCCCCTCTCCTCCAAAAAAATAATGATAAAGGATGTAAAACTAAAATAAGTTGTGTTTACGATTGTTCTGGAAATTGATATCATTTGTTTTCTCCATATTATTTTCTTTTATTACAATGCAAAATTTTCTCTCATCAAAACTTAAAATTACACGAAAATTGAAGCAATAAAATGAAGCAAATTCAACGAACATAAAGGATATTTTACGAAATTTGAAAGGGAATTCCTACCTTTTCATGGGCGTATGAGAGACGTTTGAATCTGGGGTGGTCTGGATTTTTCCCGAAAAAGTGGGGTAGTGCCCTTCTCTTCCAAAATAAAAAAAATCAAGTATGCAAAGCTAAAATAACTTGTGTTTACGATTGTTCTGGTAATTGATATCATTTGTTTTCTCCATATTATTTTCTTTTATTACTATGCAATATTTTCTCTCATCAAAAGTTAGAATTACACGAAAACTGAAGCAACAAAATGAATCAAATTTAACGAACATAAAGGATAATTTACGAAATTTCTCAAAAATTGATAGAAACTTCTCGATAATTAAAGAAAAATTTATAGAAAATAAATGAAATTCCACGAAAATTTAAGACAGCTTCTCAAAAACTCAAGAAATTTTCTCGAAAATATTTCTTTATTTTTGGTAGGAGGAGAAACGATACTTTCGCCCCAGCATTTCATCTGGGAAGTTCCCCTTCCCCTTCCCCCGTCCCCGTCCCCACGTCCACCTGTCCACCCGTCCCACGTTTCCACCTGTCCACCCGTCCCACGTTTCCCCGTCCCACGTTTCCCCGTCCCACGTTTCCCCGTCCCACGTTTCCCGCCCCGTCCCGCCCCACGTTCGCCCCACCCGCCCCACGTTCCCGCCCCACGCCCGCCCCACGTTCCCGCCCCACCCGCCCCACGTTTCCCGCCCCACGCTTCCGCCCCACGTTTCCCGCCCCACGTTTCCCGCCCCACGTTTCCCGCCCCACGTTTCCCCCCCCCCTCCCTCCCTCCCCTTCCCCAGCGTGATCTGCGCCCAGACTATGCCCATGGGGATGGGAGATATCTCCCTCCACTTTTTGGTTAGGTATGTATGACATTGGCCACAACAAAGCAAAGTGTACACTTAGGAAAATGAGAAGACAATTAATTTCCCTGATCTACTACTGGTACAATGAAAGTTCCCTTATTTCGGACCACAGATCAGTATTGATAATATAGAAAGCACGAACAGCTCAGGCCTATGACGCGTGGCGCATTATGTTAATAAAAGAAGAAGAAGAAAAAAGGCCAAACAAACGAAGTCGACTCCATCTTACTTAGGCCAAGTGATCGTAAATTTTCTGCAAGGAACGTGGTTTGAAAGAGAACACTAACATTATATAGCTGATTTAGTTCAGGTAAGTACCTTACAGATCATTTTACACATTTTGCTTTTAAATCAAAACCTCAGAAAGAGTAAAATAAATAATAATTTTAGCATCGGCGAGTGTACATAGCCTATGTAACGTTAGCCTGCACTGCTACAGTATTCAAATAATGTTATGTTAGGAATGGATAGGTCATTAGTGCGTCGGCCGTAGCATAGTACTAGGCCTACTACTAGTGAGATAATCACCTCGCTCAGTGCTTACTTTCAGTAGCTCATTTTGGAGGGTGTAAATAGGTTTGTCCCATTAAAGAAAGTCTGTAGGCGTAATCGGCCAGTGTGGATGTTTCTGGAGGTTTTGCAGGCTGTTCAGAAAAAAGAAGTTGTGGCATTGTTAATGTTATGAACACAGTGGGTGTCCTACAGAGCTTGCTACAGTAGGTATAAGGATCATGAAAAGTTCACAGGGTTTATAAGAGATACTAAAGGGCTTTTTGAAAAACGTTTGTCAAAGAGGTTCAGATTAATCCCAAATCGTTTCATTCTTATGTTCACTCATAACAAAAAACCCAGGAGGTTGTTGGTCCCCTTCAGGGTAATGATGGTGTTGCTATCAATAGTGGTAAGGATATGGCTGAGGGTAATTTATTGGAGTTTCTTGATGATGTTACTAAACTAGTTGATTCTGGTCATAATGTGGATGTTATCTATTTAGATTTCCAGAAAGCATTTGATAAGGCTCCATTGGGCAGGCTAGGCTCATGATGAAAACAAAGCGCTTGGTGTGGAGGGAAAGTGTGCCAGTTGGATATACTGTATACTGTATTTTTGATTAGTTGACAGGTCACAAAGACTTGTTGTTAATGGTGAAGTATCTCCGTGGAAGAAGGTTACAAGCGGTCTTCCTCAGGGTTCTGTATTGGGTCCGCTTCTTTTCTTAATATTCATTAATGATATAGATGTTTCCCTCTGCTCCAGGATTTGTAAATTTGCTGATGACACTAAGCTGTACAGGATTGTTGATGATGCTAGGGATTCTTTACTTTTACAAACTGATCTGGATAAGTTAGTTTCTTGGTCCCAAACGTGGCAGATGTCATTCTATGTTGATAAATGCAAAGTTATTTATTTTGGTCAGAGCAATTTGGCTTTTGATTACTACATGAATGGTTTAAATCTTGGTTGTGTTGATCAAGAAAGGGATCTAGGTCTTGTCATTAGTAGCAATCTGAAGCCTTCTGCACAGTGTGCTTTAGCAGCTGCAAGAACCAATAGTATGCTTGGTTTGATTAGAAGAAATTTTTGTTTTCTTGGTAGAGAGGTTGTTCTTAATTTGTATAAGCAGTTAGTCAGGCCTCATCTTGAGTATGCTATTCAGGCTTGAACTCCCGTTTATGAAAAGGATAAATTCATTTTGGAGCAGGTTCAGCGAAGAGCCATTAGACTTAATCCCGAGGTAAGGAATCTCTCTTATGAATCTAGGCTGCGAATTCTTAGGTTTGACCACGCTTGAGTTGAGAAGAATACGTGGCGATATGATTCAGGTTTTTGAATTCCTATCTGGTAGTGATGCTTTGACTTCCTGTTATTTCTTGCATGTTTCAGCTAATCCTCATGTGACACGTAACAGCTTGAAGTTGACCAAAGAGTTCTCACGGATAGATATTTTGCATATTAGCTTTTCGCAAAGAGTTGTTGATGAGTGGAATGGTTTGCCTGAGTGGGTAGTTAGCTCCAATTCTGTTCACAATTTCAAAGTCAACATTGATAAGTTCTTTACTAGCTCTGGGCATCTTTGATTTATTTTAATTTTTAATTTTTTGTGGTGGTGGTGGTGTTAGTTTGGGCTTTTTATGGGGTGACTAACTCTTTTAAGCCTGTAATCTTGTTATGTTATGTTATGTTACAATACACTCATAGAGTCATAACGTTGAAAACCACTCAACATCAAATTGAGGACCCTTCTCAAAACTGACAAAGTACTTAGGCATACAAGCTATGATTTAGATTTCATCTTTATTCAAAACTTCCTCTCATCCAGGCGGTTCCAAGTTCGTATTGGCCACACCCTCTCCAACCCGTACTCCCAAGAAGAGGCGCCCCCAAGGCAGCATCCTCTCTCCCACTCTCTTCAACCTGAGCATCAATGACATCGCGGATAACCTTGGCCCCAACATCAAACGTACCTTATATGTGGATGACTTTACCATCTTCTACTCCTCCCCTAGCTTTCCTATTGTTGAAAGTAGGCTCCAAACCAGCCTCGACCTGCTGCAAGACTGGAGCAACAAAAACGGTTTTAAATTCTCCAAAAACAAGACAGTCTGCATGCACTTTTGTCATTTCAACAAGCTCCACCCCAACTTTGTGCTCAATGGTAATCGCATCCCAAAAGTTGAACACACAAAGTTCCTGGGTCTAACTCTAGACCCTAAGCTTACCTACAAGCAACACATCACCAACCTGAAACTGAAATGCAACAGCTCCCTCAACATCCTCAGACTCCTCTCCAACACCACTTGGGGTGCGAACCGCTTTGCTCTCCTCAAAATTTTCAGGCTCACCATTCGTGGTAAGCTTGACTACGACAATATTGTCTACTGTGTCGCTCACAACTCATACCTCAACCACATCAACACCATCCAAAATGAAGCCCTCAGGCTTTGTCTAGGTGCTTACAGGACCTCCCCAATCACCAGCCTTCATGTTGAAGCCAACGAACCCCCCTTTCTACGTAGATGTAGAAAGCTAAGCCTATCCTATGCTTTTAGGGTCCTTACCAACACCCAGAACCCTGTTTACAACCTCATTAGGTACCCCAATTTCTCCACCCTCTTTGATTGGACTAAAACCCTATCCCCTCCCTTCAGCTTACGCATTAAATCAGACCTCTTCCATCTCGGCATCAACCCCACCACTCTTGGCACCTTCTCCTGGCCCACTTTTCCTCCTTGGGCCACCCCCCTCCCTTCTGTCCACCTGGGCCTCTCCACTCATCACAAAGCTCAAACCCATCCTAACCTCTTCATCAATCTCCACAACCAAGTCAAAGACCAACTCTCAAATTACACCTCCATCTATACTGATGGGTCCAAGGAGGGCAACAAGACAGCTGCTGCTGCGGTCATCCAAGACATCACCCTCAGTAGCAGACTTCCCAACTACTCATCCATCTTTTCAGCCGAGGCTAAGGCCATTCTCCTTGCCCTCAACTTTATTGAGTACTCCCCGCTCAGCCACTTTGTCATTTTCTCCGACTCAAAGGCTGTTCTTACTTCTGTACTCAACCTTAAATGGGATAACCTCACATGCCACCTCCTCCGCAAACTCCTTTCTCCCACCCTCTGCAGGAAAAGTATTCTTTTCTTCTGGATACCCAGCTATGTTGGCATCCCGGGTAATGACAGGGTTGATGCAGCCGCTAAGCTTGCCCTCACCCTCCTCCCTGCCCCTTTTCCCCAAACCCTCTCTGACACCAAACCGCTTATCGCTTCCCTTGTTCGGGACCGCTGGCAAACCTTATGGAAGTCCCAAATTGATAACAAACTCAATGTCATCCAGCCCACAATTCCGATCAAAGCCACCATCAACAACCTCTCTCGTATTGACAACGTTAATATTACCCGTCTTAGAATTGGTCACACTCATCTCACCCACTCCCACCTCCTTATTGGCTCCCCCCAACCCCTCTGCAACAATTGCCATTGCACCCTCACAATCCATCACGTTCTCCTTGCTTGCCCCTTGTATAACCTTCCCAGAGCTTCCCTCGCTCCCTACAACTCAATTGCTGAGTTCTTCCAGAAAAATCCTCCAGATAAAATTATCTCCTTTCTTCATCATGCCTCCCTCTACGACCATATTTAATTCTCCTCTTCCACCCCCTCTCTACTTTGTTTTGTTTCAACCGTGCACCTCCCCTCACGATCACAGCTTTCTGACCTTTTGTCCTTAAATTTTTCTCATTCTCCCCCTGTTTCCTTTACTTCCTACCTCTAGAATGATCTGACCTCTCAGGCACAATTTGACCTTACTTGTTGTGGTGCCGTTAAGCCTTCATCAAACAAACAAACAAACATTCATTAGTGTCTTGAAACTTCAAAGTATTTTTTAAACTAAGTTACAAATAAAATGATAAACATTTTGTACATAAAAAAAACATCTAAATTACGGAAGAAATGATATTCCGATTACTTCGCAAATCTCTCACTTTAGGAAACGCATACACAATTAGTGTGTGTATTATCCGAGAGCGCTGTCACTGCTATTTTGAAAATGTTTGTCAGTAAATGCGTGCAGTGTTTGATTTAATGCTATACGCCCGTTGACTTTACTGTCGCTTTAGATCTATTGTTCGACAACTTTTCAACTAATTAGATACATCCATCCAAGGCGCTGTTTGAAACTAAGTCAGTAGCGAATACTCTTATACAAAACGCAACTTCTCACAATTTTCTTTATTAAACTTACGCACAAAACATACGTGAACATAAGTTGTCACAGAAAGGCCTGTTTTTTCTAGCGCGCACTCGAAATTCATCTATGCTTCTATGACAAGCCTATGCAGCAGTTTCAACGTTATAAGGTATATAGCGTTTTCTGACTGTATAGCAGCCATGTAATATTTATATTATATGTATATATATATATATATATATTATTATATATATATTTATAATATATAATATATATATAATATATATATATATATAATATATATAGATATATATATAGATATATACCATCTGAACAAAATAGAATTCTTCTAACCAAAGAGTTGTTGGGAAGCCCTGACCTGAAGTGTACTTGCTAAGATTCCATGGGGCAGAGGACAAGGGGCAGTTCTATTAATTTATCCTTAAACAACTGCTTCTAGCAAACAAAAATAAGACAATTGCCAGCTATAGTAAGTAGTATTGTAGCCTTGTAGGTACATATTTCCAGAGGGGAGAGTTTCATAAAGCTCCATGGGTTTTTCCTATTCTGGAGGGAAGTTAGTCAGCCATTTGTAGCCAACAGATATTAAAAATCACCTGCTAAATAGTACAGTACTACTGTTCTGGACAAATTGACAATCCACCCTGTGACCCTGGCGCACACAAATCTCCATAAAGTAGACACATTATAGATGTTTGATCATGGCAGAGAAAATTCATCAATCTTTTGGCAGAAATTTTTGAAAAGCAAAAAAAAAAACTTGTCTTTTTTTGCCTTATCAGTGAGGTATTCAGTTTGAGCAGGCCGAGGGGGAAATCTTTAATATGATTTAGTTTTAATGAGAAAAATAGGGCAAAATTAAATGACGAAAAATTAAACAAATCATTTAGGACATTAGATTTATGACCGTATATGCTGAAATTCAAAGGTACAGTTCAGATTCATTTTCAAAATCGGAAAAAACTGAGACTCAGAAAAGTAATTTGTGGTAAAGTGTGGGATTTTGTCAAATCCGGATGAAATAGATTTTGTTTTCGACTTTAGTTGCCTTTAGCTGAATTTACATGTTTTAATAGCAAATAACTTGGTCTTTTGGATTAGGGGTATAGCCTCATAAAACAGAGGGCCTCTGTAGTTTTACATCATATGATCTGAGAGCGTTGTTTTTAGAGTTCAAATAAAAGTTAGGAATATTGAATATGAATTTGAAAAAATGAAATATGATTTAAGATAGGGAAAACATTTTGTTAAGTTGAACTTCACATCATGTATGTGCTGCTTCTGTTTATATTCAGTAATATTAGAAGTAGAATCCATCCAAGGCATTAGGCTCAGCCAGTGCTTATCCCAGGTTTCCTAAGCATAAGCAGAGGAGAGCACATGACTCCCCAAAGGGTTGCCGGTCTATTGCAGGTTAATTCCCCAGCAATGCTGAAACTAAATTTACAGATGGGTGGACTGGAATAATAAAGTGTCTTTCTCAAGGACACATTGCAATGCTCGTGGCGGGAAACAAACCAGGTACCATTTGCCTATTATGAGCAAACCTTAAGTACTGCACCTCAACATTATTAATGTTAGTACAGTAAAACCGTACTGCTCTCAAATTATTTTTTGTTTCTTTCAGAACATAAAACAGTGAAAATGTTACATCTGCTGCAGAAGTATTGGTGGTTTGGAATAGCACCAGTGGGCATCGCAATAGGACTGTATATTGAAAAAAGAGGGATTAAAGATGGACAGCTACAAAAATAGAACACAATTATATAGGAGGCAACTAAAGGTGGGAGAGGATGCCTGGAAAAACTGAACAGAAATGAAACATTTTTACTGCAGACATATCACAAACAGATCGGAGATGAAATCAACTTTCTTTGAAGACAAATTTCTTTCAGCAAAGTAGACAAACGAAGAGATCTTGTATTAGACATTTCCTTAAAGAATCCTCAGGAACTGGTGTCAATATGGATATATTTCAATAAAAAACTTTTTTCCTGTTGGGACATTAATTTTCATAATTAATATATATATTTTTCTTGTGGTTTAGTCATTGTTTCACTTGCTACTTCATTTAAAGGTTTTTGGCATAGCAAGTTTGCTACTTACATAATTTACAATGAGAGGATTATTCCTTGGTATGTTATTTTTCATTCTGAAATGATTTATATCCTTTCTTGGTAGTGACAAGAGGATGGTCCCCCAAGCTAAATTTGTACAAGAAGTTGTGAATTTAGAACCGCCAGTTTCCTGTGAATTTAGAACCGCCAGTTTCCTGTGAAAGTTGCCCTAGCCACATTGTCATGTACTTTTAATACATCTTCACACCTCTTTGATGTTCTGTACTAGCATTAATTTTGTTTGTTGAACATAAGAGATAAAACTAGATAATAATTGGGACACATATCTGTAAGTTTTCATATCGTAGATCTCATTTGTGGGAAAGTGATGTCCTTACTTCATAATTACAGTTACACCTTTTGTTGCAAGGAAGTGGGATATTAGAATGAAGATTGTGAAGCAAAAAGAAAGTTTGGTATGTCCTTGCTATAACAATTCTAACAAAGAGACAATTTTACTTTCTCATCTTTATTTTCACTCTGATAATATTTACAGTAAGAACATTACAAATGTACCTTTTACAAACAAATGACAAATGATTTGTAAAAACTTATATGATATATTTATGAAGGGCAATAAGTGTGTAATATCTGTGGAACATCTGACTAAAATCCAGGGAAAAGAAAATACACTTTCAAATATTTATTTGCGAAGTTTGATTATTCTTCAGCTTATTTGTTCAGAATGAGAAAAGGAGTGTTTTTTTGTTGTTACAGAATTTATTCCAAGGTAAATCAGAGATAAAATACTATATGTCATGTATCAAACATTTAAAACAAATGTTTTTTTATTTGATTTCTTCATCTAACACTTGTCAAGAAATGTCCTTGAATATTCTTTTCAAGTTGACAGGATAGTAAGAATGAAGGACCATGGGACAAACAGGAATATTTCATATCCTCTCTATGGAAAAATTAAAAACTGAAAACGGGAAAGATATGGCACAACTGGCATGAAACTTAGCCCCTCATGTTTTACAGAATACTGATTTTATCATTTTTTATCGGTGGAGATTACGTACATTTATTGGGTTGTGGTTAAACTAACAGTATTTTTTATTATTTAATGAATGTACTGCACATACCTTATGTAATATATTATTTTCAAGATAAAAACATCTAAAGTTCAAGGATACATGCAGCTTGGTAAAATAGTACATCTTCACAAAGGAAAGAAAAAAATCTGTCTTTACACTGGTTTAAAGGATTAGTTCAGGATCAGGCAAGTCAAATCCCATATGAAAGAGGACTTCAAAAGAAACAAAATGGTGAATGAAGCAATCAAAAATCTTATTTCCTTACGGAGCTATTCAAGTTGAGCTTGGTATCATTTGTGTAGAAACGACTGATATCAGACTTAGTTGTGATGTCATAGCCTCAGATTCCTCAGTCTTGATGTATTCTATCATATTTTGTGTTGTGATTTTGTGACAACCAATGGATGAGTAAGGAAAGTAGTAAAACATAATCTAGTCAGGTTAATTATAATTAACCATCTAAAGAAAGTTCCAAGAAAAATAATTAAAAAAGTAAAATTAATTTTCTTCAAAATACATCAACAATTGTTAAAAATTAACCTTCCATTGTAGACTTAGTACACCAGTCATTACTACACAGATAAGACGAGTTTTAAACTTTAATAACTC
Source organism: Chiridota heheva (assembly GCA_020152595.1). NCBI lineage: Eukaryota > Metazoa > Echinodermata > Holothuroidea > Apodida > Chiridotidae > Chiridota > Chiridota heheva. Next base: position 1,231,766 of record JAIGNY010000904.1, read on the forward strand.
CTTAACGGAATAAGAATTTGAAATACTTTCTTCACCATTCTGTTTCTTTTAGTACTCTTTCATGCAAGATAAGTCTGTTCGACCACTGAATTAATCTTTTAACTTTAAAAACTACTATAAATTATTGTTCCATTCAAAATCTCTGAGTATAAGAAGTACTTGCAATACCCTTCCTTTAATTCTGAATATACTTTTAAACAATGTGTAAGGCAGCTTGTCATGTCTCTAAGATGCTATAAATAGCTGGCAACAGATAAATGATACATAAACACCAATTTTCTTCCAAAAAAGCAAACCATTTAACTCTTACAACAAACACTTAATCTGATATCAGCAATAGCCATTGGGTAATTTCCATAGTGTGCTCCACCTTCCTTTGAAATAAGTTTTGAATTTGTGATAATAAAGTCTCTTGTTAACGCATAGACAACAGTTGCTTGCTCTGAACTTGGATGTGGCTTCTGCTTTTCTGAGTGCTGCACCTCTTAGTTTTGCTTTGTGCAGCCTGTCTTGTAGAGCTGTTGGGTGTTGTTTAAGAGTGGGGATTGCTGGCTCCTTAAACACACTGGGATCATTTTCCTTTCCTTGTAGGACAAAGCGGACCTTTCTCTTCAATTTTTCATCAGCAAGAATGTTGGGGTGGACTTCTTCATACGCTTCTGGAAAATAATGGAAAAGTTGTTAGTCAGAATAAGGTTGATACGATGAAGCATGTGGTGAGGGGTTGATAAGATGAAGCTTGTGGTGAGGATGATGCTATTCAATTAAACTGTTATTTTAGTGTTGTCTTGAAGTGGATAATTTACTTAGAATTCCATTTTACTACCCAAAACTTACCACCCAAGTAGGAAAGTTAAATTCAGAGTGATTTTTAGCAGGAGAGTCCTGTATACAACATTCTGAAAGAGAAGCATTTTATTGGCTGGTCATTCTTGAAGTTTTTAGTCTTAAATAGCAACTTGCCCAAAATTATTTTTTCCCTTCTGTAGCCATTTTAATATTTGTAAAATACATACCTATGTGGTACATTTTCTAGTCTAGATGATTCTGAATGAATTTTTGCATTGGAGAATGCATGTATTTGGGGTGGCCAAGAGGATCACAGAATATGGGTCCTAGATTATTTGAATAGTTGTGAAACTTTAGCAAATGGGAGGCTTGGGAAATATTTGAGAAAAACTATTTTGAGAAAACCTTACAAAAGGGAAGGGCCAGTTTCAGCCACAAATTATTAAAAGAGCAGTGCCAGAATTGTGTGTAAGGATTAGGTCTACTTCGACCCAAAAAATTTTTTCACCATAATTATAAAATGCAGTAAAACTGTAATTGACATGACATGTTGCAGGGAAGTTTATACCCATAATCAATGAAAAGTTGTTGGTCAAGTTCATTCTAGTACACCCCAATCAGCATTCTTCAAAGTGTCTGAGGCTTCCTGCAGATTTGTATGCACTAGCACAGTATATTATCAAATAAAAATGTCAATGTTTAAATTGGTCTTTATGCAGTGATACTAGAATCGAACTGAAAGTATTTTATTGCTGTTAAACATCAACAAAACCAAACTCAATCTGACGTTGTTCTTTTAAACCATTTTCCCAAAGTTAAAAAAAAAACCTCATTAATAATTAATTCTCTTTCCTAAATTATGAACGTATCAAGTTCAGGAACGTATCAAGTTCAGGAACGTATCAAGTTCAGGAACGTATCAAGTTCATGATCGTATCAAGTTCACGATCACTGTAAATCTCAAAATTAATTTGTATTTGTTTGTCGTAAAAAATACCATACCCTTTCATAACCTTACATAGAGCATACAATGGGTATTCATGTTCTGATAAATAAAAGCATGGCATCCATAATCAAATTCAGAAGACAGATCTCAGTTTCAGAAAAAATGCAATGAAACAAGCAAAGGACATCATGTTTTAACTTTGCATTCAACATTTATTTCAACATTACAGAATAACTGAAAATCAAACTTTGGCAAGAACAAATATCCTATCAGTATAAATATTGGATCTATGGATATATGTTTTCAAAAATTTATACAAAAATTCCATGATTGCAAAAACTTAGAAATAATAATATGACCATCAATTATCTGCAATTTATATGTAATAACAAAAAATAAAAACTCTTTTCTTAATCACAAATAAAACTACAACATTGATTTTTTTGAAGTGCATTACAACATTCTTGGCTTAGAATAATTTCAATGAAAAAATGACAATGTATAAGTTGCATATTATATGGTAGGTATACAAAATGGGCTGCATTAAAAGACATTTTGGACTGATTTATAAAATTTCATTTTGTCATTTACATATTTATTGCACTGGTGGAAAAGCAATAATTACTTATTGATAGTTTAAAGGTAATTATTACAAGCAATTGCTTTTAAACTTTCCATATAAGGTAAATACAGTGAGTTTATTTCATTCTTTATAATATGAATTAAATATTTGGCAAGACTCCTTTACAAGAGACACCTCCAGGCAACATCAGCTTGCTTGGTTTTCTTATCTCATTAAACTAGAAATTCTATCGAATTCAATTTAATTGGACCCTTATCAGGTTTTTAAATTTTAGTCTCATTATTAGAAAAATGTAATTACTGTTATTAAGAGTTTCCACAATTATTTAAAAAAAGCAAATGACTGAAATACTTTTTAACTTAATCATACTGCCAATCAACATGTAATTAAGAAAAATGTCTTTGATGGCTCAATGTGACGAACAATTTTTAGAATTCAGGAACTATGGGTTGGCTTGAACTTGACTTCATTACAAATTTCACAATTAAAAACAAATATCCAGAATATTTACTCAGCCATATTAAGGTCTATTTAGATTGAGAGAATGTTCTATGCAGACAGATTTCAGTGATCTCTTTTAGATGATAATCCAACAAAACAAATTCAGGTGTCACTCATCTTACTTGCACCCTTACTTGAAGACAAAAAAAGCCAAAACCCTTCAAAAAAGTGTAACAAATATGGCACTTCAAAAGGTATGTCTTGTATGACCCTAATTTGTTCCTGTTGAACCAAATATGATTGTTCAGACTAAGCCAAGTGTAAGGAATATTGTAGTAATTTGCATTGTGTGAAATATTAAAAATGACTGATACAAATGACAATTAAAAGATTCTCTTGTGTTGATTAAAACAAAATTGATGTATACTGTGAAGCTCGCATTGAGACAAGGTTGAAGATTGGGCTCTTCACAGTGATCAGGGACATACAATTAATTTCCCAAAGTGCACATTCATACCAACAAACCAAGCCTGAAATTTTCCCGGGTCTTCATCATCTTCCAAGTGAAAGAAGTCATTTTTACAACTAAAGTGCACTATCACATATCACAACAACAAGATTCGGAGGAAGCTTTGGTTAATCATGTTCATCTTATATGAAAGAGGGCAATAAAGAACAAAATGATAATAAGGGCATTCAAACATATTATTCCTTTATGGACATATTCAAGTTTGATTAGATTTGTATGATAATTTTTCAGAAATTGAATTGTATGACTTGCAAGCATTGGAATTATATGGACTATATGCTTATATTTCAGTATAATGAAGAGTGTGATTCTCTATCTAAAAATTTGGAGAATAAACATTTTGTCATGTAGTAACCAAACAAGCTTAAATTTTTAATAAAATACAACAACAATTGCAAGGGAAGTGACATATGGCATTGCTCTTCTACAGTAAACTTTCTCAACCAGTCATTTTTCAACAAAATTGTGATATCTTTCAGACTATATTTGAACGGAAAAAATATCAAAAGTTTGTGAAGCATGTTGTTCTCTATCATGTCTGACCAATAAGCTTCTATTCATCTGTTGGCAGCTGAGTATCAAGAATGGCATGTACTGTCTTTGATCTTTCAAGAAGGTGTGTCTGGATTCTCAAAACTGGTATTCGTGTGGTGAAATCTTTATATATTTAAATAATAATACATACTTTTTTTACAGCTCTTTTTGAAGTGCAATGTGTACTCAAATCGCTTTACAATGGAAACATTGAAGGCTCACAGCTGCAGCCAATATATGGTGCACAAGTTCTGCATTAGAATGCATAATCTTGCTCAATAAATTTATGCAACAGGTGCAAATACACTCTTCATCCACTGGCTGGATAGATTTATTGATGGCGAGGAAATAACATAGGCTTTTCTCCTCTTCTAAAGAGTAGCGTCTGAAGTGTTCATCTTTGGCATAAAATTGATTAGGAACGGAATTACTTCTAAGTTTTATACCTGTTTCTTTGCGCAGCTCCAGCACTCTGTCATTGGTCTTCATGGATTGGTAATCTTTAAGTAACTTTTCAGCTCTAGAAGATGAATACAAATTTAAAAAAATTATATTTTGAAAAACCTGATTATAACATGGACCATACTTTATACAACATCATATTCAAGAAAAAGAAAACAAAAGTAAATATAACATGTATTTTAGATCATCAGTCTTTTTACACTCAAAAGTTTTTGCTTTTTTGCTATTAAACTCCTTAAAAAGGTCTCTGATAAATGAATGGTTATTGAACCAGAAAACTTGATTTTAAACGATTAAGATGATTTTCTTTTGTGTCCATATCTTTGTCATGCAAAATGACACAGATTTAGGAAAAGTTACTGTCCACATCTATCTTTTTTATGTAAATGAATTGTTTGTTCATCCATTGATTGGGACAATACCCCAATCAACATGTCTCAATTGTAGTATGATTTATTATGAAATAGGCATAATCTTAAAGGTATGCAACTAGATGGAGCATAAACTTCTAAGAACTATTTTGAACAATCCATGGAAATTTCAATCCAAGTCCTTTAAAACTGGAGAATATGTATGTAAGATAGTGGCAATGAAATGATTACCAACCTGTTCAGTTTCTCATTTGCCATCTTTTCTCTTATCTGTAGCAATTTGTCTTTGTTGTTCAGTTCCTTTTCCTTTCTGCTAGCTGTCCCTCCTTGAGTCTGACATTTTCCTCTCTCTTTAGAAGATCTTTTTGTTCAGCACCTTCACTATTCCGTCTTTCTTTCTCCATTTGTTTCTTGGGGGCTTGAAGTTTGGGGTGATGCAACAGCTCCTCTATACTTGGCCGAAGTAAAGGCTGTAACAGTATAAAAATCTGAAGTAAAATGTGGCCCCTTATCATTTTTACAAGCAAAACCTTTCTCTTTTAATATTGCAGCAGTACAAGTGGAGCACCTTATCAAATATAGAAATTTACTGTAAAAAACACAATTTTTAATAACCTATTGGACATGTGAATCTAAAGGTTTAGAAGATTTTTACATGGTCACAATATTTTAGAGCAGTTGAATCTGATAATAGTTGCCTGAAACTTGTGTCAACCCTCAATTGGATCCAGAAATTTACATTTTGATGGGAAGGAGATATTAAATTTAAGAGGTCATCAATGACTGACTGCCAATCACAGAATTAATCACATGACATTAGAATATTATTTAATCACACTTTATTTCCAACCATAATACAAAACCTAACAAAAGTGACATATTTACAAAGTTAATTGGTTTGGGGGAGCACTCAGAAGGCACGAATGTATCTGTAGGTGAGGTACCCCCTTACATAGTTACAAGAATTGAGAGAAAAACAGAACAAAACAAAAGAAAACGAAAGAAAAAATTGAATAGTTACGCTATATACATAAAATACCAAAATGAAAAGTGAAGGAAGAGTAAGTTCCTAGAATTACTACTGGATTTGATAAGAAGGGCTTTAAGTTTTCTTTTAAAAGTCAGGAGAGTGAAACAATTTCTAAGATTGATTGGTAGGAAATTCCATATAAAAATGCCTTTGTATTTTATAAAATGTTGAGAGATATCAAGATTGTACAGTGGAGTTAGTAAATCGTTGGCAATGCGTGTATTGCACATGTGGAATTAACTGTTGGAAGCAAAATAATGTTTGGGAGGGTGCCCTTATGATAACGAAACATAAAAAGAGAAGTATGGTAATTGAGTAAATCAAAAATATTAAATGTCTTTAAATTAAGAAAAAGGGGGGCTGACGGGGAATTGAAGGAGGAATTGGAGATGGCTCGCATTGCTCTTTTCTGGAGGATGAAAAGTTTCTTAATATTTGAATGGTAGGTGAAACCCAGGTTATGCAGCAATAAGAGAGGTAAGGTAATATCAAATTTTCATAAATAGTAAGCAAAATATTTAAGATGGCAAATAATGCCGATACCCTTTGAAATCTTATCACAAACATAGCTTACATGATTACTCCAGGATAAATGATTGTCAATAATGACCCCTAAGAACTTAGTTGATACAGAAAATGGAATATTTTTGTTATCTATTACTATATGGCAACCAGAAGTATTGATACGATTTTGATGAGTGTGGAATAGAATAGCGACCAACTTATTTGCATTAAGATGTAACTTATTAGATTTAAACCATGTAATTACTTTAGGCATTTCACTGTTTAGAGTATTTACCAATCATCTGATATCAGAGCTGTCACAAAGTATATTGGAATCATCAGCGTATAATATGAATTTAAACTTAGAGCTAACACTGGGTAAATCATTGATATGAAGTAAAATGAGAAGAGGCCCAAGAATGGATCCTTGGGGTACACCACATGCAATATTACAGTAATTTGAATTTAAGATAAAAACATTGAGAACAGTTGGATAGGTACCTAGTGAACCAGGATAACGTGGGACCACGTATGCTATAATTATATAGTTCCTTTAATAAGATGTTGTGGTCAAGTGTGTCAAAAGCTTTCGACAGATCTAGAAATATGCCGCAGGTAAGAGATTTATTTTCAAAAGAATGAATATGATCAACGAGTGATAAAATAGCATGGGAAGTGTTATTACCGGGCAGAAAACCAAACTGATACTTATATAAAATAGAGTTAACATCAAGAAAGGAATAAATGCGATTAAAAACAAGCTTTTCAAAAAGTTTAGAAAAACAGGGTAAGACAGAAATAGGGCGATAGTTACTAAATATATCACGTTGGCCACTTTTAAAGACGGGGACAACACGTGCTATTTTTAATTTAGATGGAACAATACCCTTAATGAAAGAACAATTAATAATATAACTTGGAGGTTTCGAAATAAATTGGGCGCCAGACTTAACGATCTTAGGGTGAATACCATCAAAACCTGGGCTGAATATGTTTATATCGGAGATGTACTGAAAGACTTCATAATCACCGGTGGGTGACATGTAAAATGAAGAGCAATTTGGATTGGGTAAATAATCTAAAGGATCGTTGGTATTACCACTAATGCTACTTGCCAGCTTAGGCCCAATATCAGTAAAATAAGTATTAAAGGAATCAGTAATGTCACACCCACTAGTTGATAGTTTAGTAGGAATAACTTTCCTTGAGGAACCCTTAATAAGAGAATTAATGCAAGACCAGGTATCCTTTATGTTAGAACTACGAAATAGATTAAAATAATAACTCCTTATGGCAATTCTAATAACAGAATTAAGCTTATTTCTGAACACAACATAATTACGTTTATTATCAGCAATTGGGTTTTGGATATACTTTTTATATAACTTACACTTAGTTTTACAAGAGTTTACAATAGCAGGAGTACAGCAATCCTTACGGGGTAAGTTGGTCTTATTCTCATTTTTAATTATTGGGAAACATTTGTCATAATAGTAAGAAAAGGTTCCTAGAAAACAATTATAGGCAAATTCAGGATCATCAGAGTCAAAAACCGAGTTCCAATTTTCATGGGATATAAGGTCAACAAATTTACTAATATTTTTATCACAAAAATTACGTGTACAGTGATCAGTTTTATCAACGGCAGCCATCTTAATAGCAAAAGATAGGGAAATGATCAGAAATATCATTTACTATTAGCCCACTTCTACTTACATTACTGGTGACATTACTAAATATATTATCTAAAAGGGTGAATGAGTGATTCTCGTTATTAAACCTGGTTGGTTTCGATATCAAAGGCTTAAAACAATAGGATGACTCAAAACAATAGATGACCAGAAGTATTGATAAGTATCAATACTTCTGGTTTTCTATAAGTTTCCTTCTTCAATTTACCAAGTCATTTAAATTACACTTACCAAAGAAAAGTTAATCAAACTTAAGTAGGAAACAAAATGATAATTTCATACAATTTAAAGATTTAAAGACTGTTTCATTTGTACTCAAGGAACAAGACAAAAGTATAAAGAAAGACAGTTTCATAGATGAATTTCAACTGAGTACCTTGTATTCAAGGAACAAGACAAAGTATCAATTGTTCAACATAGATGAATTTACATCATTTGTACTCAAGGAACAAGACAAAAGTATCAAGAAAGTACTTACAGTTACTCTCAACATTGATGAATTTACATCACTGAGTACCTTGTATTCAAGGAACAAGACAAAGTATCAAGAGAGTACTTACAGTTACTCTCAACATAGATGAAATTACATCACTGAGTTGGTCAGAGTACTGTGAAGGCAGCCCTCTATATCTGCCTTCCTTGATTTTGATTGCTAAGGCTGGTTGGTTTGGCGCTGTGAATGGTGGGCTAAATGCAAATGGAAGAGAGGAGTAGGATATGGAGAGAAAAAAAAGAGTATAATTTGAGCTTTTTTTATAATAAGTAATCTGGTTTGGTTTGGTTTGGTGGTGTCAGCAAATGAAATTCTTAACAGAATTTAGACAGATGGATTAAGTTGCTATTGCGGAGGAAGGTGGTGATGTTGGAGGGATTGTTCTTGAAAAGATCAGAAATGGAGGTGGAGGAGACAAGAGATCTGGAGTTCAGGTATAAGTGACAGATTAAGGGGATATGCTTGATCGAGATATTAGTATTGAAAGTAAGGCAGAGAGGTGTAGGAGAGCCAGAAAGGAGGTAGTAGTGGGTGAGAAAGTAGTGACCAAGGTGGTTGTGGGTTGGTCCCGACTTTGGGATTGATAGTGTGAAGTTTGTTACTGGTCTCAAGGTTCCGGGAGTCTTGCCAGGTCTTCCGGAGGTAGCTGGAAATGGTGAAGTGGCAGTCAAGAATGTGGAATAAGCATTAAGGGGATATGCTTGATCGAGAGATTAGTATTGAAAGTAGGGCAGAGAGGTGTAGGAGAGCCAGAAAGGAGGTAGTAGTGGGTGAGAAAGTAGTGACCAAGGTGGTTGTGGGTTGGTCCCGACTTTGGGATTGATAGTGTGAAGTTTGTTACTGGTCTCAAGGTTCCGGGAGTCTTGCCAGGTCTTCCGGAGGTAGCTGGAAATGGTGAAGTGGCAGTCAAGAATGTGGAATAAGCATTAAGGGGATATGCTTGATCGAGAGATTAGTATTGAAAGTAGGGCAGAGAGGTGTAGGAGAGCCAGAAAGGAGGTAGTAGTGGGTGAGAAAGGAGTGACCAAGGTGGATGTGGGTTGGTCCCGACTTTGGGATTGATAGTGTGAAGCTTGTTACTGGTCTCAAGGTTCCGGGAGTCTTGCCAGGTCTTCCGGAGGTAGCTGGAAATGGTGAAGTGGCAGTCAAGAATGTGGAATAAGGACAGGTGAAATGTGGTTCAATAGAGCGTTGTTGGTGGCTTTATCAATCCCCTGGTTGCCAGGGATACCGACGTGGCTGGGGATCCAGAAAAAGATAATTTTTTTCCCTGAGGAAGAGAGAGTGTGAAGTTTGTTTAGGATTTGTAAGATTGTAGATTAGACCAGAGCATGTTGAGGTTGTCAGTAAGAACTGACTTTGAGTCAGACAAGATGACGAAGTGGGGCGGAAGGAGAGCTCTGCGAAGTGTAGAGCTAGGAAAATAGCCTTTGCTTCAGCAGAGTAGATGGAGGCTCCATCAGGTGAGGCTGGGACAGGTAGTGGCGGCTGCAGAGGAGCCTTCCCATGTTGAGCCATCGGTGAAGAGGAAGGAGTAGGCGTGGAAGTGTCTACCGAGTTGGCAGTATTTGGAATGAAAGCTGGGTTGTGAAGAGTTTTTGTGTAAGAGGAAAGGCCAGGGAAAACTTGGGGAGGAGGGATAACCCAGGTGGGAGTGGGAGGAATAGCGTGATTGGCTAACGAAAAATGTTGATGTTGGCTTTGGGGAAATGAGAATGCATCCGGATACCGAAAGGTGGGGGATGCGTTTGTAGAGAGTCAAAAGGTTGGTGAAGGAAGGAGAGTGGGTGGAAAGAAACATGGGTTCCGTGGGTCAATGAGGATGCAAAGAGAGATCGGCCCTGGTACACCTGAGGTCAAGGGGGAGTTCATTGGCCTCTACGTGAAGACTGGGGGTGGTTTTCCAGAAGTTAGGGCAGTGTTTTGATGACCTCATGTGCCTCAAGTAAAGTTTGCGGGCAGAGCCGTAGATGAAGTTGCCGTAGTCAAACTTAAATCTGAGAAGGAGCGATATAAGGTGAGATGATTAGCTCCCCAGTTTGTGCTGGAGAGGACCTTAAGGGTTTTGTAGCAGTTGATTTTGAGGATGTCGATGTGGGGGAGGTAGAATAGCTTGGAATCGAGAGTGATTTCAAGGAAATGAGAACTGTCCTTACTGGGAATGATGGAATCTTTGGGACGGAGATTGAGAGGAAGGAAGAAAGAGCTGCTGTTGTTGAAATGAAGGAGAACAGTTTCGTCTTTGGATAAAATGAAGCTGTTGGTGTCACTTTAGTGAGCTAGGTTGTCCATGAATTCTTGAAGATTATTTTGGAGCGTTTGCAAGCATGAAGAGGACAAGAAGATGGCAACATCGTCAACATAGAGAGAGCACTTGATGTTGGGGGAGAGAGCTTTGGTGATGTTGTTGATTTTGAGGATAAAGAGAGACAGAGAGAGAATGCTGCCTTGGGGGACACCCAGGTGCTGGGTGTACCTTTGAGAGTACGTGTTACCGATGCGCACTCTAAAATGGCGAGAATAGAGATACTTCTGAATGAAGGTTGGAAGGTGTCCACTAAGATTGGAGGAGTGAAAGTCCCTAAGGATACCATATTTACTGCCAGGTGGTGTCAAAGGCCTTTTTGAGATCTAAGAAGATGGAGATAGTGTGGTGATTTCTGATGAAGGCTTCACGGACATAGTTGTCAAGTTTGAGGACATCGTCCAGGCAATTCCGGTTTTTCCTGATATCTTTCTGAGATGAGGAGAGGATGGACTTTTTCTCAAGGTACCAGCAAAGTATATAATTGACCATACGTTCCATTATGTTGCAGAGGCAGGATGTGAGAGTGATGGGGCGATAGTTAGTGGGAATGGATCTGTCTTTGTTGGGCTTGGGGATGGGGATACTGATGGCCTCTCTCCACATGTTGGGGAAAGTTTGGGAGGACTACAGATGGTTGTAAATTTTGAGTAAGATGTCAAAAGAAGTCCTGGGAAGGTTTTTGAGGAGATTATAGTGGATGTCGCCAGGGCTTTGGAAAAGACCGGATTTTTTTTAGGGCGGAGGAGAGCTCGGAGAAGGTGAGTATCATTAGTATGACATTAGAAGTAAACAAAAATAAACATACTACATCAGGAAACAATTCAAGAGATTATACATATAGAAATTACCCTTACCTTAAACTGCAGGATTCATATAGAAGACAACCTAAAGACCATATGTCAGACTTTTCGTTGTAAGACATATGGTTCATTTGTTCCTGTGAATGTAAAAAGAAAGGAATTCAAATTGTTAACTATTCATGATGATTGAAGTCATGCTATCCTTTGCAATTATTCATACTTTGTATAAACCCTACTGATCAAGAATCTAATTTTACCTACTCAATAATTTGTTTCTTAACTGCCTTAACTTTTTTGTAAAAGGTGAACAGAAAATTTAAAAACTTTTACCAATCCTACTTAGCAAGTTAGGCTACAGCAAGAAAACAATTTTTTCTCTCATTATTTTACAAATTGTCCTATCAAAAAAATTCAACTGATTTTCTTCCTTTAACAGTTTGCCTACAATGATGAATATTGCCAATTACTACTTCTCAAGCCTTTCAGAAAAATATCAATAGCTGTTTTATGATGGAATATTCCAGTTTCCATTCAGAAATCCTGTTCAAACTGATGGTTTTCTTCTCAAGTTCTCCAAGTATTTTGTTAAAAGGAGTGGCTTATGCTTATTTTCTAAACCACTCTCCTAAGCCAGGAAATTCATAATGATAATAATAGTACAGTACACTTATCTGATTATTCAACCCTATTCTTAAGTCACATTCTCATACGGTTGTAATTGAATATCTTCATGTTCAAATGCATGAGAAGATATATAAGATCAGATGGCCATATGTTGTATCAAATGATGAAATATTGAGAATTGCTAAGCAAAGGAGAATCAACAATAAAGTCAAACTGAGAAGATGGAGGTTGACTGAGCATGCATTGAGAATGAAAGAGGGCAGCCACTGTATTGACATGGAAGCCGGAAGAAAGAAGGAAAATAAGAAGTCCAAGAACAACCTGGAGAAGAACAATCGTGACAGAAAGAGAGGAGCTACATGTACATGGTAGGGTGGAGATGTTGGATAGAAGGCAGACATGTTGCCACAGACCAAGTACGCTGGAGAGAGTGCACTGCAACCTTATGGAACACATGGCCCGAAGAGGACAGTGAGTGAGTGAATACACTTATAAAGCGCCAACTCCAGAAAGAGTTATCTGCTTAAGGCGCTGAATACAAACTTAGTTATACATATATGCTTAGTTACATGCATACTTTATAGTTATACATACAAAAATTGACGAAAAATAAATAAATTGATAAATGAATACAAGAAATATAGAAAGAATTTCAAAACAATTTAACAACTCAATTAACAAGTCAATTGTTAAAACATATTTTGTAGTCTCTAACTGTTGCTTGAAAGAATTGATAGAGACTGCATTTTTAATATGATAAAGGAGAGTTCCAGTCTAGAAGCAATTAACCTTTCCAGGTTTCCAAATAGGCCACGCCCACCATAGCAACGCGTTAACTATGTAGGGCAAATAAACCTCAAATCCGCAATCCTGCATTACCAATGTGTTGACATTTAAATGTTTGTGAGGCCTGCCGCAAACTTTTATTCATATATGGCACTTCTCCAGATTTTTAGAGTTTTTAGCAAATAGAATAAACAAAATTCAGTATGCTAACTGTTCTGGGTAACAGCAATCAGATTTACAAAGTCCGCAGCGGGCCTGTAAGTGCAATTTTTGTTCACCATTTTGCCATCACTCAGTCTGTGTGTGCAGAAATTTGTTTTGTACAGTAAGCTGCATTGACTACATGAGTGCGCGCCGTTAGCTAGCTATACTGTACCAGTACCATGTAGGATGTTTGCCCCCACTTAGTTACGCAGATTTTGTTGCTAGGCAAATTCGTGTGGTGATTGGTTAAAACAAGCTGTCAATCATTAAACCCAGAAAGATTAATTGACGAAAGGAAAGAATCACCATAGTGAAAATTTGTTGAAGGCTGACAGCCTGAAAAGAGATTAAAAATGATGAAGAACGCAAGCAACAGCTTGGATGATAACGCAAATAAGACCTAACAGGTATACTGGAGCTAAACCTTGAATAAAAAGCGGTAGGTGAACAGGAGGATTTTGAAAGAAATGCAGTGCTGTATAGTAAGCCAATGCAACATTTCTAGAATGGGTGGTATGTGATCTCTTTTACTGATTCGCATCACTAGTTGTGCAGCTGCCACAAATCAAAACCAGTTTTTGCAAAATAAATAAAGTGTTGAAAGTAAAAGGCATGCAAACAATAATTTTAGCACTCTGTAAAGTGCATACCTCCGCCCGCTTGATAATTCCAACATGTCTAAAAGCTGGTAAAGTTCACCCGCATCCCCACTATATACTCTTATCTCAGAAATCTTGGACCCACTATGTTTTATCCCCATATAAAGCAAATAAAGGTAATAAAATGAAAGGAAGGATAAAAGGAAAGGAAGGATAGGATGGAAGGATAGATAAGGGGGAAGCGTGGGTAAGGATTACATCACGTGGAATAAGTTGCTATTGCAGAGAAAGGTGATGTTAGAGAAGGGATTGTTCTTGAAAAGATCAGAAATGGAGGTGGAGGAGAGGAGTGATCTGGAGTTCAGTTATACTGTAAGGGACAGGTTAAGAGGATATGCTTGATCGAGAGATCAGTGTTGCAAGTAGGGCAGAGAGGTATAGGAGAGCCTGAAGGAGGTAGGAGTGGGTGAGAAAGAAGTGACCAAGGTGGATGCAGGTGACAACAACGCCCTCTCTATGATTGCGACTGTGCAGGGGAGGATTGGTCCCGACTTTGGGATTAATAGTGTGAAGTTTGTTACTGGTCTCAAGATTCCAGGAGTCTTGCCAGGTCTTTCTAAGGTAACTGGAAATGGTGAAGTGGAAGTCAGAGTGCGGAATAAGGATAGGTGATATGTGGTTCGACAGAGCATTGTTGGCGGCTCTGTCGGCCCTCTTGTTGCCAGGGATATCAGCGTGGCTGGGGACCCAGAAAAAGATAATTTTCTTCCCTGAGAAAGAGAGAGCGTGAAGTTTGTTTAGGATTTGTAAGATTAGTAGATTAGACCAGAGCATGTTGAGGATGCCAGTGAGAACTAGTGCTGTCATGACATGGCTCGATTAGGTATCGATTATCATGGAGAAAATTATCGCGATATATCGTATATCGCAATACTTTTCAAGAAAAGTGACTCACAACACAAAATGTTAATATCACTAATGTTAAATGATCATGGAGTTAAAATTTACTCCATAATATGATGAACACAAGAAAAAATAATTTGCAGATCTAGCAGACGACATGATCGCATGACTATCACATTCATCAGAGCCGTAGATGAAGTTGCCATAGTCCAACTTACAGTAGATCTGAGATGGGAGCGAAATAAGGTGAGCAAGGTGAGATGATTGGCTTCCCAGTTGGTGCTGGAGAGTGACCTTCAGGGGCATGAATTCATTGTTCACCACATTCCATTGGAAAGTTTAAATTATAAGTCTTGGCAGATCTCATCCAAAAACATCCCCAGCCATCCATTTCTACTCTTACCCTGTTCCAATATATTTCCAAATTTAAATCACTTTTTCTTAAAGCAGTAAAAAATATCACACACCAAATTTAATCAAAATCCAACGATCACTTCTTGAGATATAATAATAACAGGCAATTCACTCTCGAGCATTTCCACTGCTCCAGTTCTGCCCTTTCCTTGTCCTAATATGTCCAAAATTTAAATCACTTTTTCTTAAAGCAATCAAAAAATATCACACACCAAGTTTAATCATAATCAATGCTCAATTCTTGAGATATATTGATAATAGGCAATTCATGCTAGAGCATCCTCACCCCTCTATTCTGCCCTTCCCCTGTTTTAACATTTTCAAAATTTAAATCACTTCCTCTTTAAGCAGTAACAAAATCACACACCAGAATTATTCAAAATCCAATCACCAGTTCTTGAGATATACTATGAAATATACTAATGACAAACAAACAAACAAACAAACACAACTTCGTTGGTGGTGGTAATACAACACAAGTTCTCTGGAAGGTCTCTAGACCTTACAGTCCTGCCAGAAACTTTATGCCACAAAAGATATTCATTTGAAAGTGCCATACTTACTGGTGACATATAGTATGGTGTACCAACAAAAGTTCTGGCAAAACTAGTATCATGGTTAAGTACTCTCGCCAACCCAAAATCTCCAAGTTTAACATTGTGGTCATTATCAAGGAAGATGTTGGCTGGTTTGAGGTCTCTGTGAACAATAGCTTGACCTCTGTCTCTCCTGTGACATTCCTGAAGGGCTGAAATTATTTGTTGCATGATCTTCCAGATGAAGTCTTCCTCAAGATATTTTCTAATACGATAAAAAAAGTATAAACAATCAGATATTTCATCAATCTACAACTCCAACACAAAAAGGGAAAACATGAAAATATAAGTTTGTCAAAGACTTAATGATGCTTTTAGACTGACAGAATTATTGCCACAATCTGGTGTGATGGGAAAAAACACAGATAAATGTTTAGTACACAGTTCACACATAGTGGAGTGTGAACTGACAGTTTATGTCATTAATCTTCTCTCCATTCCCAAGTATGACAGTGGTTTGACTGGTTTTACTTTCACCATTCCTCTATGAAGAAGTTAAATAGCAATTTCAAGAGTAGCATTTTTTAAATTTGCTTCATGTCCAACTTGAGTTTAATAAATGTGGAGTGTTTATGCAGGATTTTCAATTGAATTTAAGTAATATCTCATTAAAAAACTAGTCTTGAAAATGATCTGTTACTTTAGGGACATGATGGCATACAGAAAAAGTATGCATTGAGATGAAAATCTTTCGAGTATGGGAGTGGGCTATAAAAGTTAATTAAAAGTGACATGTTGGCTTGGTTTGATGAGTTGGGTCAAACAAAGCCAGAGAGATTAAAGTAGTGACCCAGAGTTTGATTTAGATTGTGAAATTAATGAAGAAAAAAAAAAAGGTTTGGCTGAGAAGGGCGGAAAGAATGAGATGTATAAAGCATAAAGGAAGATAGCTGAGCCTACCAAGAAAGATGCTTCAAGATAGTTTCAGTTGATTTTTACAGTATGTGAACTGATTTCACAAAACTTACTGAGAATTTGATATCATTATATATGCCTAGCTTTTGATTCTTCAACATACTGGCCTTAAGTACATGTACTTAAAAGGAGATCAAAGTACTACCTGTCACGTTTGCACTTTGTGATGAGACTTCCAAGATCCCCGCCTTCACAAAATTCCATAATGATAAACAATGTGGTTGTATTTCTGTTGAGAATGCGATCATAGTACCGCACAATGTGTTCATGCTTCAGTTCTCTGAGTAGGTTTACCTCAGAAACCAACAGTTTCTTCTCTGTCTCTGACATCTCACCGTAATCCAATTCTTTCCATACCAGGATCTGCAACAGCAAAGGATAAAAAAAATGGTCATTAATAGTGAAACCTTTAAAGTGTGATTATACAGATAATATTAGCTGTGTGAGTTATACAAGTGTCAAGTGATTGTGTTTGTCTACACCTACAGGCTACACTACATATTAAGGACAATTAACAAATAATTTGATTATAATATCCATGAGATAATTTCAGAAAATACAGAAAGCGCTAGTAGCAACTAGAAACTTACTGGAAGGTGACTCACAACGCATGACATCTGACTACTGTACAACTATTTCTTGGATGACAGCTTGCAGCAAATGAAGAAATGAAAATTTTTATACCTTCAATTACCTTGGAAATTGAAGCTTGTTGCACACAATTAACAATGATCATTATGCAAGTGAAAGAATTAACACACAGTAATTTTTGCCGATAATTGGACCAATCTTATTCTTGATAAGGAACTTGGGAAGGGAATATTTAAGGGCTAATATGGTGCTAGGGTTCTTTTTTTGTACAAAAGCATGGGTTCTAAATTCCATTGGCAATAAACATTTTTGCTTATACGGAGTCTTGGGGAAATGGGAAAACAGCACAAAATAGAAAATTATGACATTTTACCTTTAGGCCCCATCAAAAAGATTATTAGCTTATTACCCACGCATGCATCAGTTTTTAGAGAATCCCAAATTTTTGTTGTTCATTTTTACTCTTGGATTAAGCATTCTGCATCCGTACTTTTGTTTCTTTCAACTTTCTACAGAAATATGAACAATTGCTTTTAATAGTTTTCAATATTTATTACATGCTTGACCTGATCTGAAATGCTGCAAATCACTGATTATTCAGTGGTCAAGTGTGTTTATCTTATATGAAAAGAAGTTTAATAGAAACAAAATAGTGCAGAAACTGCTTCAATATCTTATTCTGTTAGGAACATATCCAGTTTTTAAGTCTTATCTGTATAGAAATGACTTGGTATAGGAAGTTTACTATAGAAAATGGTGCCCTGACTATCATATACTTACTGTAACAATTGTTAATTGAAAATTTAATTTAACTTTTTTAAGAAACTTCATTTAAACTTTTTAGTATTTTGTCTTGAACTTTCTTCTGGTGGTAAATTATTATCCCCCTTACTACTAGATTCTGTTTTAGTACTTTCCTGACATAGTCATTTAGTCCATGGTTTTTAAGCCACAAAATCACAGAACAAAAATATGATAGAATATATAAAGACTTTGAGGAATCTGAGGGTGTGATATCACAACTGGTCTGATTTCAGTCGTCTCTAAATAAATGGTACCAAACTTTAAACTTATATAACTCCTTAACAGAATAAGACTTTTGAATGCTTCTTCACCATATTAACCTTATTCTTTTGAAGTCTTCTTTCATATTCAGATAGACTTACTTGACCCTGAACTTATCCTTTAGAATTTAATTCAGACCAACACATAATCTTACAGCTGTCATTAGTAAAATAAATTAACTCCTATCAGAATATTTGTCACTCCCCCCACTTCATTCAAATTAGGTGGCTCAGTCGGGTAAGCATACAACCGAGATGCGGGTCCCAGGTTCGAGTCAAGCAACAAAATAACTCGAGATTTTTCCACAGATATACAAATCATTCTGCTGACATTGAGTGGAGGTGGTCATCTGCATCCCACCTTCTTCCCACCCAGCCTTTGGGAATAGTGGGTATTGGCAAGCCAGGTGGCACTCACCGTCCATCAGAAGTTAAATAGAGGTCTCAACGATAGGCTTCACTGTTCACCAAAATCAATCTTGATGCTTCTTCTTCTATATATGAGACGTTACAGATAGCATATTATTTATATGAACAGCACATGGGTGAACACAGCATGGATACTTTGACCAGATTCTCACAGGTGTCAAATTTCCATTCATTCACCATACAAATTTAGTCCAAGATTCCTCTGACAGTGGGTTGGGCATTCATTTTCATTCAATTTCTTCATTTTTTGACATTTTGAATATTTGTTATTATGCCCTACCACACAGTCCGAGTCCTTTAGAGGTCTCAGCATATACACTTGCTGTAATGGTTATTGTACAGAAATTTGAGTTCGACATCGACCTGAGATGAGAGAAAAGTAAATTTCCCAAAACAAAGTATTTTGTCAACAAGTTCTCAAGTTTTTGTAAGTGATCGTACACAGTTTGTCAAAACATGTCAACAACGTAATGTGACAATAGCCAATCAGGAGCCAGTTAATAAAGTGTCTACACTACAGTAATTTTCAATATTTAGCTAAATTAACTGTTGAATATACATCTCTGCAAATATGAAATTAATTCATTAACAATGTGATTCTATTTTAAGTTACCGTAGTTTCTAAAAGACTTCCATTTTGTCCAAATGAAATCTTCCTTCAATCTTGAAGTTTTTTGGCGAAAATTCCTGTTTTAAGGTAAAATCTAGTCAAAAGTATGTAGGCCTACGCATGTCTTATTTAAGATGAATCTCTGCTATCAAAACAAATCGAAATGCATGTTTTGTTTTTTATTAGAAAATTGTTAAAGTGAGCGATGATATTCGATTATTACCTCTAGCTGTAGATGATGTCAATTCAAACGAAAGCAAATCTCAACAATGTATTGATGACAAGTAAGGATATCATTGTTATCAGCACCATTAGCTAGAGGCGGAGTTGGAATTGATAATAAAATTTTCTAGGGTTCCAAATGAATATGTCCTAAATCTTCACACAAAAATTTTCAGAAGAAAATGTGCAATGAACTCGAGAGGGGGGGGAGGAGGGGGGGGACTTCCATATGTGAGGTATATGTACATGTGCCGCCCAAGCAGTTGCCTTTTTTTATAATTTTCGTAGTGCAGGTATCAAAAATCCAATCTCTCATACCAATCCAGTCTTAACAAAATTGCATATTTTCATACTGCAATTATCAAAAAAACACTTATTTTTGTACTGCAGGTATGAAAAATCACCTATTTTTGTACTGCAGGTATCAAAAAACATTTAATTTCATACTGTAAAAGTGTAGCTGTAGGTATCAAAATCATAAACTGTCATACTGCAGTTACCAAAAAAATCTCATACTGCAGTCCAATTTGAAATTCTGGGCACACATACCTACCACTTTAGTATGAAAGTGCCCCCTCCCCTTTCCTTTCCCGGCAATGAATTGTCATGCTTTTTTTTTCTTAATTGGACTCTTCTTCTTTTTTATTTTTTTAAATGACAAAATAACTTGGAAGTTTGATAATATTAAATTCGTTGGGTTTGTTAACTTTGTTTTATTCCAATGTTTTTTGTTTTGTTTTTATGAAGAAAAAAAATTCTTCCTGCCAACTCCCATTTTTACCGTGGATTTTTTCCAACTCCGGCTAAAGGAATCTCGAGCTAGCTAGGCCAAACACGTTACAGTTACATACAAAAACAAATTAGGGCCTATGCTCTACTACATTATTCTAAATTTAAATTCATTCAACTCTTGGCTGTACTCACATCACAACACAATTAGGCCTAAGTCAAACATACATACAACATAGGCTACATATCCTACACTTAAAAAACAACAAACGTGTACAGTGCCTGTGGGCTGTGGGCAATGATTGTAATTAATAATGTGTGAATTATGAATAGAGCCTAGCTGCAAATTAAATTTTGCCCAACAATTGTGACATTTGCATTATCAATGTTGCTGTAACTTACATTAGGCTCAACTGTCTATAGTAGGCCTAGGCCTACCACTGTCAGCAAACAAAAATACCTGTAGCCTACCACTTTACAAAATTTAGGCTTACCTTCCCATCGGATTTTCGACGAACTTTCTTACACTTTCCATAGGAACCACTGCCAATATCCGCAATTATTTCGAAATCGTCAAACTTTGCAGGCATATTTCTGTATCTTAAGTCAAAGTTAAAGCAGAACGTTTAACACCAGTCGTTGTGAATTTCATTAGGCCTAGGCTATATTAACGTTACAGACTGACAGATTTAAATATACCGCTGTATTAATTATGTACGTACAGTGCAGTTTTGTTTATTTTCGGATGGTTATCTGGTCATAGACCCCGAAAAAATGAGCGCAAAAAATGAGCGCAAAAAATGAGTCGTTATATTATTAGGCATAGAATGATAGTTGTAGGTGCTAGAAGTTGGGGAGTTTGAACACAAATAGGAGAGGGAAACCCTCATTCATACATGGGAGTTGCCAGTGGGAGCGAAATGGGGGAGGGGGAGGGGGAAAGTGAGAAAACACCTCACTCAGTAGACACTCCTTGCAAGGTAATACTTGCTATGCACTATATATGTGCATGACAGCCATGTAGTGGTTATAGCGTATACAGTTAGATATTATTTGACTAGGGGTGGGGGAGGGGGAGTGTCGTACGACCCCCAAAATTCTGAGAATTTGTGTTGATTATAAATTATGAATAGAAACACAGTACGTGTTTGGTAATCCTGATGAAAACAATCGGTCTTAGTTCGCTTGTATTCACCGATCTTGGCCCGGAAAACGATCGCCTGCAAATTTCTCCAATTTTAGGATCATGAAAATCTTCGATTTTGGATTAAAAAACTTCGATTTTGGATTGAAATTTTTGATTGAAAAAATTTACTTAAGCCTGAGGACGAAATTTGTTTAGTTTACCTCTAAAATTATGCACTTATCAGCTTAAAAGGCAAATTTCTCAGGAATTGCGAAAATGTCTTACCTTTTTTTCAGTGCTTTCCACCTTATTAACTTTTGGCTAAACTTGAGCATGGAAGTGAAGTGGTGGTGAGCAGCCGTACACATATTTTAGCGACCGTTTTCTTCATCTGTTCATAAACGTTGTGATTTGCCTATCTGGTTTCTCAGTTGGATACGCCTATAACCATAACACTGGCCTGTGAATCACACAAAGAGCAGAACCCTAAAATTCAAGTTACCGGTTACAAGCCGAATAATTACACTTCACGGATTGCTTTTCCACGTTGCATACGCAGCCAGCATGACCAGGGGCGTAACCAGGATAAAATGTCAAAGGGAAGAAGAAGGGTGGGGGGAGGGGGGGGGGGCAAGTCAAACCAAACTAGGGATGATGTGATAACGTCTTTTATGAGCAGTTTTGACACGATTAATGGAACATATTGGGACAAGGGTGCATGGTCTTACAAACAGTACAAACGGGAGGCAGAGAAAAAGGTCCTCCCTGAAAGGTTTTCTCTAGACTCTAAATTGGGAAATTATTAACAAAAAATTGAAGGAAGTTATGGTCAAATCCTTTAAAATTTGGTAACATTTCCTGACAATTTATGAAATATTACAGAAAATCGACAAAAATGAAGAAAATTTTCCGACAATTGAAGAAAATGACACGAGAATGAAAGAATTCCTCCCCAAATTAATAGAGATAATCCAAACATTGAAGGACATTTCCAAAACTTGAAGAAAACTTACCTAAAATTGATTGGTTGAAGAAAAAATGCTCCAAAATGGAGGAAATTTCCCGAAAATTGAAGAAAATTAACCAAAAATTGAAGGAAAATTAAAAGAAAACTAACGAAAATTAAAGAAAATTACTGGCACGAGAATTGAGGATATTGCTTAAAATTGAAAGATATTTCCCAAACACTAAAAGAAATTTACCGACAATTGATGAAATTTTTTCGTAAATCGAAGAAAAGATATCCCAAACATTAAACTGGTGAAGGAAATTTCCAAAAAATTAAAGAAAACTTAACTTAAGATTGCTCCAAAATCAAAGAAATTTGCCAAAAATTGAAGAAAATTGACCAAAAATCGGAGGAAAAAATTGTTCCTAATTGAACTGATGAAGGAAATTCTAGAAAATTGAACGAGAAGGAAAGAAAATTCTCAAACATTGAACTGCTGAAAGGGATATCATAAATATGAGGAATTTCCCGAAATTTAAAGAAAAGTTACTGAAATTCGATTGTCCCAAAATGAAAAACCTTTTTCAAAACTTACCACGAAAATGAAGGAAATTTCTCAATAATTGAAAATGATTTCACAACATTAAATGAATTCTAGAAAATTGGTGAAAATTTCCCGAAAATTGGCCTTACTGAAGGAAATTTCCCATACATTGAATGAAATTGACCAAAATTGAAGAAAATGTTCCGAAAATTGAAGGAAAATCAAATATAGTTAAAAATTGCCAATTTTTTGTTACAAATTGCCAAAACATAACGGTTAAAATTGCCCGAAAATCTTAGGGGACCACTCCTCCCCCCCCCCCACCCTTCTCCCCTCCCAGGCTCCGTCACAGCTATTATCTTATTTTTGAATCGGAAGATGTTCAATTTTCTAGAAATCTCCTTTATTTTCTGGAAATTTCCTTAATTTTTGGGAAATATTCTTCAATTTTCGGGAAATGTCCTTCAATTTGAGGGAATGATCTTCATTTTCGTGAAATTTTCTT
This sequence comes from Chiridota heheva, assembly GCA_020152595.1. NCBI lineage: Eukaryota > Metazoa > Echinodermata > Holothuroidea > Apodida > Chiridotidae > Chiridota > Chiridota heheva. The sequence goes on from JAIGNY010000904.1 coordinate 1,255,057, forward strand.
CAATTTCGGGAAATCTCCTTAATTTTCTGTAAATTTCCTTTATTTTCATGAAATATTCTCCAATTTTCGAAAAATATCCTTTAATTTTTGAGAAGATTTTTTTTCATTTTCGTGAAATAATCAAAAAATTTCTTTCAATTTTCGAAAATTTTCTTTTAAATTTTGCAAATGTTCTTCAATTTTTGGAAGATGTTGCTCACTCTAAGTTTCCCAAATTTGTACAACTTTATGCTAAATTCCCAATTTTACCTTCTAACAGGCAGATAAGGAACTTGAAAGCATGCAACCTGCAGGAAAGTGAAAAATTCTGCAGGGGAAGTTTGCCCCCAATTTTCCATACGTACCCTTCTTCTATATACGCCTCTGACTAACTGACCAAAGGGTTCGGATTAACAGGTTAAGGCGCTCTCCATTGTTTCGTATGATGTCACGGTCATTCAAGGGAATGGAAACATGGCATGATGATAGGCTATAGTTATGAAATCCAGGCGCACGTCTTGCAGTCTTGCAGGTCACTAAATTGTAGCCTGACGTAAATTCCATATAAGAAAATAGAGGATGGGAGATCGTTGATTAATCATGACGACGTGTGCAAGAGCGCGTAGCGAGATATTTGTGGCATGAAGTCCATGCGCCTGCTTGGTCCCTCGTATGCGGGCGGTCCAGGAGTGAAGCCCCCTGTAAGCTCCGAAAAGTTGTACATTTTTGAGGCGCGAAATACGTCACAGACCAAAAATCACCACAAAAATATGTATTTTAACTTAACAGGCTGACGTCATGAAAATAGAATTGCACATTGTATGTGCAAAACTAAAAATCATGAAATCACAATTTCCGAACGGGCAAAAAACAAATAAACATGAAATAATGGATGTTATCAATAGCGAGTGTCATGAATCTCTGAACAGTGGCAAACAGGAAGTAGGCGGTAAACTGCACTCCCGTCACCACCTGACTAGGATTTTTCATCCCGGTTAGTGGTTGCATCTTTTAGTTTGAAAATTACTCATAAATGAAAACGGCAGAATTTGCACTGCAGACAGGCAGATGGCTACAGTGTTAACAGGGAATTTCCTAATAAATGAGCATGCATGGGAACACAATCATACCATTTTCGCTTGTGACTGGGTATTTTGGTGATACTTTCCCTTCCCCCTAGCTGCCTAGCTGGGAGCTGACTCTTTCGATACCCTTGTTTCTGAGCTCTGATGGGGCTCATATCCCAGTTTTGCTTATACCTTTTTTGTCAAAACGATAGGCGGGATTTGTGGGTTGCAAGGGGGCATCCCCACACACACACAAAACACACACACATACTTTTTTCCGTGCACATTTGCAGTATCGTTTGTATGGTAATTATTTTGTAAGTACATTTTGGAATACCATATTGATTAACAAAGTGCATGGCCCTGAGGGAAGGGAGATGGGGTGGTTGTATAGACCATCATCCCCAGCCAAAAGGTAGTTAGGAGGATAACATACACCCATACCCAGGATTTACGCCAATGATTAATTTACTCTTGGGAAAAGTCTATATACTGAAGTACAAACCGCATGTGTGCACGGTATAGAAATAATGAGGAGCAGTGGCTTAGTGGTCTTGCTCGTACATGTCGTATGCGAAACGTTACCGGGTTCGAATTCCCGCCGCGAGCGCTGCATTGTGTCTTTGAGCTTGCAATACACACTACCCTTGCTCCAGTCCACTCAGCTGTACATAGGCGTATGGACCAGAGAAGCAAGGGGCAATTACCCCTCACCCCTGTTTCGAAAAATCAATTTTTCGGGTGAAAGAATGAGAAATAAACAATAACACCTATTTCTAGTCCTCGTTAGAAGTTTAAAAACAAAAAAAGTTGGGTGAAAATGCTCAAATTTGGTTAATAATTGTTCAAATTAGGTTGGAAATTACGTCATTATAGTTGAAAATTGCCTATAAGGTTTTGTTGAAATTTGTCAAATAGTGACAGTTAAAATTGCGCCCGAATTTGGATTAAAGATCGCTCAACTTAAACTTGCCCAATTAATGGTTAAAAAATCTCCCATATTTGTTTGAAAATCGCCCAGCTTTGATTTAGGACTGGCCCCTGAACTTAGGTTGAAAATCGTCCAAAATTGTGAGTAAAATTTCGTTAATTTTGTTAAAATTGCCCAAATTTGGATTAACGGTTTAAACTTGCCAAAAAATGATTCAAAATCGCCCATATTTGTTTGAAAATCGTCCAAATTTGGTTAAAAATTGGACAAATTTAGTTAAAAATTGTCTACTTGTTCCGGGCCGAATTTGGTAAAACACCACAACTGCACAAGTTATGTAGCTTAAAAAACACCAAAATTTGCTTTAAATTACCTAAAATGCTTTAAATCGTCCAAATAAGCATGGTTAAAAATCATCTAATTGCATAAATTGTCCACATTTGCTTAAAACTGCCAAATAGCCCAATTTTGAGTAATGCCATTTTCTTTTGATGAAAATAGCCCAGAAGTGGTGTTGATTTTTCATCTTCTTAAGTTTGATAGTGTTTCCCGTTTACTGGTTTAACCAGAAATCAGATAATGAAATCTTATTTTAGGGTCATTTTTTGCCTCCTCTGGTGCCGCCAAAACCGGAACACGACAATGAATCAGCTACTTTTCTCGTTGTCTATCTATTTATCTTTCCATCAATTCATTTTTTGACTTTTTTCAGGTAAACTGGGGGAAACAATTCCAGGCCGGGATGGGGTTGGGGATGGATCTCCACTAGGCTGCCACTGCAAGACGTACAAACTTGGCTGTGTCGGCAAATATAATATGGGACCCCTACGCATATGCTGTCTAAGGCTCCTCGGGGTGCTAATCCGGCACTGATTGTGTATGAATATAATGAGTACATTAGTATATTTTATCCCAAATGCTCATTAATAATGTATAATATTTCAATAAAACCCAATTACCCATCTCAAAATTCGGGCAATTGGTCTATTTTTGGGGCAAAATTTATCTTATCGGTAGAAGTGGGCGATATAGTCGTATGATGAAAGTCTGATATGAAGGAGTTACTTGCGCAATACTGGCTGACTGGGGAATCCGGGTTATATTAAGATATAAGTTTGCTTATGCAATCCTCGGCATTAGAGATGAAATGGAAATTCGGGTTATCATTAGATATGAGGGGTTGCTTGGACAATCCTATAGGAACTTATGATGAAAGTGTGAGGGGTTGCTTGTGTAATACTAGGGAAATCCGGGTTATGGCACTTATTTGACCATGGATAAACAAACCATGTTCAAACATGTTTTTTTCTTTCTGATGTAATGTGTTTCCTTTTGTATTAGACCCTAACTAGTTCGATAGATGACCATGGCTATAAACCAAAGAGCTTCCATGTCCAAATATGTTTGTTCTGACGTCATGCTCCAACATCTTTTGTGTTGGCTTGACCAGCATGCACCTTGCAGGATTTCCCATGTGCGCATTGGATAAGGGTATGAATGGTAGACGTCATATCTTTTGATGTCTTGTCTATTACTGTTCGGCAATATTCCCTATGAAAATTGCGACTGATTGGAGTTTTGAATAAGTTTGCTGCTATCTCATAATTATTTCAAGAGACCCTATGCTAAACTGTATGTATCAGAAAATCAATACACGACAGAGGATTTTGATATAGAGAGGGAGGGGAGGGGGGGGGTGGAGTTGAACCGAAACGATGATTTAGTGGTTTATTTAAGGTGAAGGTGTCACTTCAAGCGCAAAGCGCTGTACTTGTCGCGTGGGGTCCAGGGGCCCGCTTAAGGGCCTCTGGTGGGGTGCAGGGGTGAAGCTCTCGTAAAATTGACGTTTCAAGGGCAAAAACGTATATCACAACTCATAATTGTATTATACAAGTCAAAATTCATGTCAAAGAATCTATATACACCATTAATAAAGCACAAAATCATGAAAACGCATGTTTTATTGTTTACGTTTGTACATGTTTAGGTTTATCGTCACTGTTTGAAAAATATGGATTGTCTAAAAAGAAGGTTTTAATAATTTACTACAAACTTGTATAAATGTTGTCAAACTTTTAAAATGAGCCTGTTCTGTATCACGTGCACTCCGACACCCACCCTCCCCTCTCTCTGTCTTAGTTCATGTATTTTACAAAATCGCACAAATGTTTAATATATTTTACCGAAGAACTTTTTTTTCTGAGGAAGTGCCCTTTTGAAATCTAAAAACATGAGCACCTGGAATGTTAAAGCTTGTTGAATCGGCGGCACCAATCTTAATCGACGGATAAAAATCTGAATCGACGGATTAAAATATTGGGAAGGGGGGGGTTCGCCTCTCCCCCTCTGGCTACGCCACTGCATGGTTGTGTATATATTTATTATCAACGTCTGTGTTGAGAGTATAACTTTATGACGTATTCACCTCCGGTGACTTTGAACAGGTGAATGCTAGTTTGAAAATGACACGTTCCACCCAAAAATGGAACAACGTTTTTTCATGTGTGGTGTTTGAACGGACAGTGGTAAATCCTTTGCTCGATTGGGTAAGTGTAAGCCCAATGGATCTGAATTATTTTCCTAACCGAAAGTTCATCAAAACAAAGTGTCAAGAATCAACATATGCGTAGATAGGTAGCTTATAGCTTTGTAAAACTTACCTCTTTTTCGCAAAAGCTAAAATGATGTAAAAACAGTAATTTTGTGTAAAGGCTCGACCACTGTGTTAGGAGCCGTTTAGCCCCCTTGACATGGCTCATTCCCGATATATCTGATAGTGCAGTTAAAATTGATAATTTTACTCTTATTAGAGTTGACCGTACTCATAGTTCGGGAAAATCTAAAGGAGGTGGTGTTTGTCTTTATTTCAATAATAACTAGTGCAATAACTATGTCGTAAAAGAGAAATGTTGTTGTGAGGACATATAATTACTGACCGTCGGATTGCGGCCGTTTTATCTTCCGCGGGAATTCGGTCAGTTGTTCATTACTGTTGTTTATATTCACCCAAAGGCGAACAATAGTAAAGCTATTGATACCCTATCAGTCAGGATCCAGAATATTAATGCATCAAATCCTGACGCTGTACAACTTATTATGGGAGATTTCAAACAATGTGACTTTTGATACCCGTATTTTGTGCAATATATTGACAAGTGTACGAGAGGGAATGCTGTTTTAGACAAATGTTTTGGGAACGTTAAATGTAAATTCAAGGTCAAGCTGTGCTAAGCCCCCGGAAATCTTGATCATAATACTATGTATTTACTACCGCTTTACAAACAGATGGTCAAACAGAAGAAACCGACAAAAGTTACATGACTGGTCAGATTGCAGTCACGGATGAATTGCGCGGATGTTTTGAAAGCACCGACCAAAGAGCTTCCACACACCGACTGGAGTGTGTTTCATGATGACGACATCAATAAGAAGGTTACAGCTGTGCTGTCAATGAATATATTAACTTTTGTGTCGAGTCTATTGTACCCACTACAACACGAAGGGTATTCTCGAACAGCAAACCATGGATCTTTAAAGCATTGAAGATGTTGATTAAGCAGAAGCACGAGGCCTACCATAACAAAGATTACGCAACAGCAAAAGCCAAATAAAGGGCAATTAAGGGGGAAACTAAACGCTGTAAATATAATTACGGAAAGAAACTTGAAAGTAAATTTCAGTGCACCGATAGTAGAGCAGCGTGGATGGTTATGTCTAACATCACAAGTCACAAACTGAAAAAGTCAAATATAAAAATGCCACCAAGGAAATCTGTCTCTATTAATGAACTCAATCAGTTTTACTCTAGATTTGACATGATTGATTGTAATGATGAACATGGGCGTAGGAGCCCAATTTGATTTAGGAGGGGGCTGTAACGACTTGCCTGAATAATAAACAACCCCGATTGTCAAGATGTTATTGTACATATCATAAAAGCAGTGGCGTAACTAGGGTTCTGCGGGCCGGGGCGAGAGAGATACTGCGGGCCCCTTGGTATCAAGTGGGTAAAATTATTATAAAAACAACAACTACGCTACGCGCCACCTTGGTTGGCGCGTAGCGTATGAAGAAAATTAAAAAAATGCCTCCCAGACTGCAGGAAATGGCTTTAAATATCGAAAAAAAGCTGAATATCTTTTTGATTTTATAGGTGTTGCTCAAATTGTTATCAATTTACAAAAATAGAACAAAAATGTTTTTACAAGCTGATTTTGGCTCAGACAATAATTTTTTAACTCATGGGAACTAAAGGTGCAGGAGTCGGACGCTACATATTTTTTCGGGGACTGCTGCCTGCGGGCACCCTTGGGCCCGGCCTGGGCTGTTTCCCCCTGCCACCCACCCCCCCCCTCTCTCCCCGTAGTTACGCCACTGTCATATAGGCATGTATCGGTTATTACATCGCATGCTAATTACATACAATCATTTGCCGTGTTACCCTTCCATATTGGTTATACATTTTGTGGAAGTCGTTACAATAATAATAATGATGATAATAATGTAAATTTAACCATTGAAAAACACACTGGTGAATTACCAAATATATAGGTGCTGGTGCAATTCAAATCACCAGGCATTTCATTCACGAAAAATCCCCTCAAACAGTTGTGCATATTATGCATGACTGGTTGAATCGTTTAGCTGTAAAAAAAGTTCTCAATGAAAGTAAGAATTTCTGCCCCGCCTGCTTCCAAAAAGGGATGGTTGCAAGAATGCATGCACACTTATAATATGTACACAAAATGCCATCATATATTCCACAACATTTGCTGCAGAATGACCAGAATCCAGAGGAATGATTTGCTTAGTTTGTTTTCTACAGTTAATGAAACTCTTCTTTTCAGCTTCGAGAATGTCTCGATCTAAATCATAATATCCTGCTACTTTATCATAACTACTTGCAGTTGTAGCTTCATTTCATACAATGTCACCGAGGGCACAAAGTACGCTCTGGTCATCCACATCAAACCTCGATTCCATCTCGGAAACCACTTTATCTATGCTACAAAAATAAGCATCGATACAATAATAATCTCGTGGAGTGGTGTACTGCCAGACTGCTGTGCTTCGCTAGCTCCTGGTGTCCCCATCATGAGAACCTCAAGTCGACGAGGTGGCTTACGTGCTCTTAAGAGCTTTGGTTCCTTGAATTCATAGTCTGTATCCGCTATACATTCTTTTACATTAGTATTGGCGAATTAGTCGGGCAAGCTTAGAACTTTATTCTAATCGCCAAGGAGTTTTTTTGAACTATTGATTTCCTTTAGCTACATCATTGCAATTTATTTTTCTTTCAGAAGGTGCCCCAGCGGTGGCACTCTCCCATAAAGTTATACCTATGCTTTCTATCACTAAATGAAAATATCCCCCTATCCTTGAAATATTCCCTTCCAGAATCACCCCGTCCCCTTATTCCCTTATTAGGACTTTCTCTCCTTTTGATAACTTCAGCGTGATCTCCGTTGGCTTAAAAGGTTATAATTGTTAAACCTTATTTTCACTAAATTGATCATAAAAACCTTCCCTAAATCGGGTGCGATTTAAGTTCGACCTCTCTGCCTTCGATGTTGAAGTAGCAAACTAATTGATATGACTATGAGCTTTCCAACAAGGGCGTGAAATTAGGCACTGATTTTCGGCCTTGAGTGATCGACCGCCGGCCGGTAAAATTACCTTGTAGAAATTAGTGGGGTGAAGAATTTAACCCATTGGTTCAACACCCCTTTCTTTTGAAATCGCGGACCACTTTTTTCAAGTGCCCTTTTTGCTAATTCGCGGTCCGCGTTTGTTGTGAAAATTTCCCCCCTTTTCCGCGATTTTCATAACGTGGATAAGTACCAACAGTTTATGGTAAGTGCCACCGCCAGGGTAGGTGCCCGAAAAATTCTCAGAATATTGCCCGAATTTTTACAGAAATATTTTGTTGGGGTGCCCCCTTCCCCTTCCCCCCCCCCTTCAACGCCTATGATGATAAACCACTTTCTCTCAGTGCAATGTTAACTGATATGTGCAATAATATTGACAGGGTTATTTTATCAGTAGATGACGTTCAATTGCTTTTTTCCAGAGTTAATGTACATAAAACCATTGGGCCAGATCGTATAAGTAATAAAGTAATAAAGTTATGTTCTGCCCAGATAGCACCAATCTTCACTGAAATATTTCAGGATACAATTGATACAGGTGAGATTCCTGTTATTTGGAAAACATCCGCAATCTCTCCAGTGCCAAAAACAAATACACTTACCACCCTAAATGACTATCGTCCAGTGGCACTTACTTCGATCATAATGATATGTCTTGAAAAATTTACTCTCAGGTTTTTGCTAAATGAGAAAGGTGTTATCTTGGATCCCATGCAATTTGCCTACAGAGACAAAAGAAGTGTTGATGATGCAGTCTTAATGTTTTTGCATAAGATTCTTGAACACTTGAAAACACCAAATTCCTTTGTTCGGGCTGCATTTGTTGACTTATCAAGTGCATTTAATTCCATCCAGCCGCACTTGCTGATAAACAAACTGTTGGATATGGGTTTCAATTGTTGGTTATTATTATGGATCTTAAATTGTTTAAGAGACAGACCACAGTTTGTTAAGATGAATGGCTTATGCTCTGATGTTTGGTCCAGTAGGACAGGTGCGCCCCAGGGTTGTTGTCTGTCTCTTATCCTCTTTTGCTTATGATTGCAGAAGTAAACATGATGTTTGCTCAATTATCAAATATGTTGACGATACCGTGATAACCGGTTACCTTCATAATAACACTGCTCCGTATGAGGATGAAATTGGTGATTTTTTTATTTGGTGCAATCAAAACTATCTGATATTGAATTATAAAAAAACCCAAGGAGATGGTGTTTGATTTTAGGAAACGATTATGTGATCGTGCTCCAATCAGGGTTAATAATGAGGTTGTTGAACAGGTGGACCATTACAAATATCTAGGCACTATCATTGACCATAAACTTATCTTTAAAGACCAGGCTGATGCAACTAGAACCAATGCGTACCAAAGATTGTATTTTTTACAAAAACTGAAATACTTCAAAGTTGACAAAATTATTATTAAGCTCTTTTACCAGTCAGTAATACACAGTGTGTTGACTTTCAGTATTTTCTGTATATTCGGGCTGCTTACCAAAGATTCAACTAGTAAATTAGAGAAGATCGTAAGGCCGCAGGCCGTGTTGTTGGTGACGACATATGTCTGAAGTCCGTCTCTGATCTCTACAATAACATGATGCACCGAAAAATAACTAAAATATTGAATGACAACACACATCCGCTCTTCCCACTATATATTTTCTGCCGTTCACGGAAAAACTTCGTACCGTATGCCACGGTCCAATCATAAGAGATTCAGGTTTTCATTTGTACCCAACTCTATTTCCCTGTTCAACTTGAAATCGGACCGATAGTTTGTGTTTTTATATTTTAAGTCAATTTTGTATATTTATTGATATATGTATATGTATATATGTATGTGCGTATATGTGTGCATATATGTGCGTGTATATATGTATATGTATGTGCGTATATGTGTGCATATATGTGTGTGTATATATGTATATATATATATATATGTATATATATATATATATGTATATATATATATATATATATATATATATATATATATATATATATATATATACACATATATATATATATATATATATATATATATATATATATATATATATATATATATATATATATATATATATATATATATATATATATATATATATATATATATATATATATATATATATATATATATATATATATATATATATATATATATATATATATATATATATATATATATATATATATATATATATATATATATATATATATATACCGAAATTTGTTTTTTTCCCAAATTACTGTTTTTTGAATAACTTTTATGTAACTTTTATATTTATAAGTTGTATATTTATATTTCTTTTTAAATATCTTTGTACCTTTTGCTACAGGGCGACAAATTTCCATATATTGTTGTGGACAAAATAACTTGATCTTATCTTATGGCGGGCGGTGTCATGACGAATATACTCGGAGCACTGAGAAGTTTACATGGGCTTGGCCATAGGGTGGGGTAGGTAGAGTTGACACCCTAAACCGACTCGACAGCTTAGGACACGTCGATTAGTAGCCCAAGGGGTAAAGTCGATCGAGGGAAGAGCGAGTCACTCGAGGGTTAGAGCCTCACTCGAGGGTCAAGTAGACTGAGCTACTCGGAGGATACTCAGGTTGAGACTGATAAAAAACAATGATGGTGGCTATGACGTCATAATCATGTGATAGATCACGTTGGGTGGTGGGGTCACAATTAGCCATGATGAAATTAGGGACCATGTGATAAAACATGTAGGATTAAGGTCTCAGATAAAATGATACATGACGTTATCTCGACGTGTTACCAGATGTCGGTGGTCCTATGAAGTCTCAAGAAATAGCAATGATGGAATCTATGACACCATGCGCAATGAATTGATGGGGTAAGGGTTAGAACGCGTCGATTGGTAGCCCAAGGGGTTTTAAGGGTATAGCGAGTCACTCGATGGTCGGGCAGACTCGAATTTGCCCTTGCAGCTGCTAAAGCACAGGCTGTTTAAGTAGAAGGCTTCCGATTGCTAGTAATGACCACACCTAGATCCATTTCTTGATCAACACAACCAAGATTTGAACCATTCATGCAGTAATCAAAAGCCAAATTGTTCTGACCAAAATAAATAATTTTGCATTTATCAACATTCAGACATTGAATGACATCTGCCATGTTTGGGACCAAGAAACTAACTTATCAAGATCAGTTTGCAAAAGAAGAATAGCTAGCATAATAATGGTTATGATGGTGCCCAGGCCATAACTAAGTGTGTCTTTTTTGTTGGTATTTTGATCAGTTTGGTATTTTTTCTATATGATTTTCTCATTAACTGTATTGACGGAAGGGATATTCTTTTCAGCGATCATTTTACATTTTTGTAGTCAATTTGGGTCAAAAATAGGAAACCCGGCCTTGCAGTGCATAGCATTACCTAGGCTTATCAAGTGCGGTATGCGCTTCGGTCACGATATATGGTATAATGTGCATAATCTGTGTCTCAGTCAGTCGATCAGTCAGTCAGTGCTGGATTTTAACTTCTAACGAATTTTCAAACGAATTTTCAAATGCGACTCAATATGGATTTGATTTATCATGAACAGGTATGTCTAGCGTTTGTTTTTCTGGACTGAAACAAATCGTACACTGGTTTAGGAAGTCCTAACGTAAACTTGAAATTGAACTGAGTTTTCCTGTTGTAACTTCAGAATTACAACTTGGCCTGGCCTACAGTGTATGTATAATGTTACTGTTGTACAAAGGCTCTAAGTGTACCAAATTCGCGTAAATTATAGAAGTTAACATCTTCCTCTTTAAATAATTTGTAGGCCTAGGCCTATAGGCTAAATAGAGGAAAAATTAAAATTCATTAAAGAGGATTTTAGACCTAGGACTACTTTAGCCTAATTTAGTAATTAAATTTTAATTTGTTCTAAACCATTTTTATTTTGACATCTGTTTGCCTCACGATATGTAAACACTAACATTTAGGCCTAACGTAGTTATCCCTTAGTACGGGTTGACATTGGGATTGCCGTACGAGGCTTGTTATTGAGGTTCGACGTAACCGTGTACGGGCTCAGTACGGTTTTGCCAAGTTGAGGGGAAACTTTATCATTACAGTCAATAGGAATTTTTTTATGAATACTTGTGTCACCTTAGCCAGTCTGCGAAAATTAATGGTACTCATACATGTTGAAAACTATTATCTAATTACACAACATTTGTGAAGAAAAATGAATTCTGTACAGTATTTGTTAAAAAATGACAAAAAATAGGTTTTCCTCCCATTGACTGCAATGATAACTGACTTTGTTTTCCCCTTTGACTTAAGTTTGAGATCGTCAAAAGAGCATTGTTACGTCGCCGTGCACCACAACATTTCCGGATGTCCGACCTCCTCAATACAACTTAAAAGTTATAGGCCTACTACTACTAGATTTAATGCAATTATTGTTTTGTTTTTTTAGTTCACAACGTTGTAGAAAATTGATGATTGAAAAATAACTTCCTTTTTGGATATTCTTACATCAATTAGTATAAATAATACACTTTTCCAAAAATCTTTTGCAAAGTCTTTACCTATCTAGCACCTAGTAGTAGTAGGCCTACTCCCCATAGTACCGTCGGACTGATGCCAGCCGTGTTAGTAATGCTGCTATTGGTGATGGCTGGCCGTCCGAGGGTACTACAAAATCCTATACCCTCCTGTACTGTTTTAAACGAGGTGTTAAAAGTATAGGAAAATCTCAGTTGTAAGATCTTAATGAAAATAATATCATTGTACCTCTTTTTTTGCCCAGCACCACTCTGGAATAAAGTTATCCGAGATTCATATTGTGGTAAATATGTATAGGCTATGTATTTTTCTATGGGGGAAATTAATGTATGGTGAATTGTGAATTGATCCCTGAATTGCACATGCATAATTAGGAAAAATTATACTGATTGCATTTGCCAAAAAAGTTCACAGTTTTTGTCTAATAATGAAATTAGAGAAATATTTAAATTTCTGAACATATTTGATAATGAAATAAATTTTGTCATAAAAGTGAAAAAGTCATATTATACTGTAAATGATAAATCTAGATTCTCTATAGGGCTCACCCAAAACTCAATCAATCTTAGGGCACTTATCATTGCAATCAATGGGAGAAAACACAATTTTTCATGATTTCGGCCAAAATTGCACATACATGTCAGCTGAAAACTCACAGAAATCTAATTATTATCTATTTGTCATGATATATCAGCAAAAGAAAAAAAAATCCTGCACCCTGGAATGGCTGAAAACAGAGTGTTTGTGTGGAAAAAATTAAGCCTAAAATGTTACGCTATGAAAGTACCTATTACGCGAAAATGATACCGTATAATCCCTAAAAAATGGGAGAGAGGGGGTGGGGGAATTACATTTTCAAAAAGGGAGAGGGGGAGCATTTATTTTCGGTTAAATTTTGAAAGTACTTACGGTGTGCATAGCAAGTTCAACTCTTTTGACTGTGTAATTTTCGGGCAGTTTTACAGTTTATAAATGAGTTTTGGCAGAAGCCTAGTGTTAAATCACACTGTGTATTTAATATTACGATATTATAATTTTTGTGTGACTTTACGATTGTCACCGCACAAAAAACGTGGGGGTTGGTTTATTAGAGGGGGGGGGGAGGTTTATTAAGGAATATACAGTAGGTATTATCATAGCATGGTAGGTACTTTCATAGCATGACGGTCTGCACGAAAAGCTGTGTTTTTCATCGTTTCCAGCCATTCCAGGGTGAGAAATTTCATTTTTACTTTTGTGAAATAGTATCACAAAGCAGATAATAATTTCATTTCTGTGAGTTTTCAGCTGAGGTATGTGTGATTTTTTTCAAAATCTCAACAAAATTGTGTTTTGCTTCTATTGATTGTAACGATAAGTGCCCCTATAAATTGAGTTTTGGGTGAGCCCTATAGGCCACATTTGAAATGGCTACCATGTTGTTAGGCCAGTTAAAGTTTTTGGAAGATTCTCTTTGCTTGGTTTCTTTGATTGGTTAAAGTTTTTAGGTGTTAAATTATGGAATCCCCCACCCATTACCATTAGAAATTCATTATCGCTGTACACATTTAAAAGAAATTTAAACCTATATCTATCTGTTATATAGTACACCCAATTCCTTTCCATATAAACTATCTGTTTCTGTATATGTAAATTAATGTAGGTTTTTCTTACCTTTTGTGGGAGGGGGAGTGTTATGTACCACGGGAGTTGTACAGGGAGGTATTCCTTGGTTGATGTACCTAGGGGTGTGGCTGTTTATGGGCAGGTGTATGGGTGTAGGGGGGATGTTAGGGTTGCATTTCTATTTACTATCATTATTAATTTTGTTATTATTCATTTTCAGGGGCCAGACTAAAAAAGATTACTTATTTCTGGTCCTTTATCCTTTTTCAGTTAGTTACCACATCACATGTTTATAGCTATTAAGTGTGTATTATATTCTCATGTTTCATACAAAATGTTTTTGAATATTCCATAGTGCAAACTTTTTGCTATGATTTATGTAAATATCGTTGTAAACTGATCTGAAGATAAAAAATAAATCAATATCAAAAAATCAAATCAAGCTCTTGGGGGAGTTTGTTTGTAATGATCATGACATTCCTGACATGAATAGTTGTTAAAATATTTGTCGTGCTCGAAAGGAAAAAATCTACCAAAAAAGCTCTTTGCTTCAAAAGAATTGAAATTACAGTTAGTGACTTGGAGGAGTTACATTGTTTGGTTAATTTTTCTAGAGGAATTAAACATTCCTGACATGAATAGCAATTAAAATATTTGTCTCCCATGAAAGAAAAATCAAACAAAAGAGCTCCTCACCTTAAAAGCATTTAACTTAAGTGTCTCGGGCACAAAAAGAAATATAAACAATAAGTGAATGGGAGAGAAGAAGCATAAAAGACTTTGATTTTGTAGTCAGCCCTATCTGATTTTTTTTAAATAGAAAATTGTTGATTAATCACTTATTTTAACAAGGTACTCCAATTAGCAAAAGCTGGTCTTCCATGGGGCCTTGCAGTGTACAATATAGATATGAACACAATTTAAGACATAAAACTAACAGGTAATAATAATAAAATTACATCAAAGAAGACATAAATGAATAATTACTGTATACACACAAAAAAATAAAGATAAAAGATACTATGAGAACATGTACGATCTAGAGCAAGTACTTAAAAAAAATTATTCAAATAGAAAAAAGCAGAATCAAGTTAAGAAAATGAATGAACTATGAAAATATACATTAAAACAAAGGGAAATTATAAATGCATTAATGAAAACATAAAACATAGTCAGTAAAAATTAAATATCAAGATTGCTTTTAAAAAATAAAGAGATTGGCTTAAGCTTGTTATTTCTATTGCACTTTAATTATTCCGTGCTTTCATCCCTCAAACGATAAAACTTTTTCGGTAAAATTCAGTTCTGCATGGTGGCATCTGTAACATTTTTGAGTCTTTGGATCTTGTTTGGTATGAATGTTCTAGGATGAGTGGCAATATTTTATTGCACAAATATGGTGGCAAAATATCAAGTTAAGTATTTTTAGTGAGATGTCATCGGAATGTTGTCATCTGGAATGTTGGGCAGAAGATGATTGGTAGATGGAGGAATTGGTGTGAGGGTGGGATGTCACGTGAGGCAGGATAGGATTGTATGTAGGACATGGTTGGATGGCATGTGAGACAGAAAGTGGGATGGCATGTTGGACAAAAACTGGGATGGCATGTTGGTCATGGTGGGTTGGCATGTGAGACAGGGTGGGTTTGCATGTGGTACAGGGTGGGTTGGCATGGTGGAATGGTATGTGGTTGGGTGTCATCTGGATTTTAGTTGTGATGGCATGTGGTGGAATGGTGATTGCATGTAGTACATGTGAGTGGGATAACATGTGGGACAGAGGTTATGATGGCATGCAGGACAGGGTGGAAGGTGTGTTATCAGCGGCCAGAAGATTTACATTTGCAGTGTCTAGTTTGTCATACATAATAGCAATATTGTTACCCATAATTTTGCTCCAATGTTGCTTAACACTGCAAATGTTTCATGCTGCTTGACACATGTTTTCTTTAATTGGAAGCTAGATTACAATCCAGGATGTAGGTTTGGGAATGTATGGGGGTTGAGCAGGGTAAGGGAAGGGGAGTTTAGGGGTTGGGAAAGGGGAGGGGATGGTAAGTGGTAAGGACTGAATATATAATGAAAACTAACAGACAAAGTTTTTCCCTTTCAAGGACGGTTTAAGATGAAAAGAGGGCACAGTAGTAGTTTAGTAAGTAATTGACTAAAAACATAATTACATCACCCAACAAGGATGCTTTGTAATATTTGAATCTCTCATTGACATCTAGCAAGTCAGGGCCTCTTCTTTCTTTGTGGTTCATTTAATAGATAGAACTAAAAGAAGCATTTCAGTCATAGAGTGCTTTCGTATGTTTTGTGAGTTACTAGGTGAGATAGTAACCTTGAGCTTTTTTTTATCTTAAGATATTTGGGACAACTCCAAAATATTCTTAGGCTTAAAGTAAAATGTTGTGAAAATCTTAAACAAAGGAGAAGGCAAGTGCATCCTTCAAAGCTCAGGTAATTTGAAATCAACTACCCCTACTAACCCCATAACTGCACATACGTCCTGAATAAGCCTTTTCTTTGTGCTAGCTTGGAATAGTCGAGCATTCTGTCTTTCCAACAATACTACTTGTATTAGCAAAATCAAGTGAAATCAAACTTTTTACATTTGATCATGAACAAATCTGAAATTTTGGGGGAATATACTCTTCCAAATATATTTTGATTCTTATTTCGTCATTTATTATGTAGTTATCTGAATGAACTTGATATTAGCTACAACCAGTCAGCTGTATTTAAGACTAAGGTGGCTTTCAGAATAGCTTAAAATTTCTTCTGATTTTGCACTTAAGGAGGAAAGTTTTTGAATACTTTTGATGGAATTGGATTGTTAAGAAATTTCCTTGCAATTTTTAAGTTTCATGACCAAGGATGCAAAAATTTTTGAAATAAGAATACAAATTTAACAAATTTTGATGTTTTTCTATGCAGCCGCACACTAGTGACCCCCTATGGTTGCCATTTCAAGTGTGACCTATATGATTTACAGCTACTTTCCATGGAAGTTCACTTGCACATGGTGTGTTTGTACATGGTGTGTTTGTACAGTAGACAAGCATTAGTTCTGTTGTTTATTTCAGCATTTGTTACTAGCATGGAAATCTCATACTTTCATGTCACCTTTAAATTTGTGAAAAATACTCTTTTATAAGACTGAGAGCTTAATTGTGATTACTTATTTTAATTTTAAACTTTCTCCATCCATACCATTATTTTCTTACTTTTCATCATATAAAAATTGTTCACGTTTTTTCTGTTACTCTGTAAACAAGCTAGGTCTGATTGCATTGGAAGCCAAAACAGGCTTTTGCTTGATTTTTAACTTTTGATCCTTTTTATCTTTTCAGCAAGAAGGCTCACTGTGTGCACAACATTGCCTTAATTCTCTTCTTCAAGGTAAAATATCAATAATTTTTTTAATATTATTAATTGAATTCAATCTCCAGAAAACAGAAAAGAGATAGAGATTCAAAAAGTTGTTTAAAAAGTCTAAAAAAGACAGTTGTTTTATTGTATTGAGAATAATGCAATCACCTGGATCGTTGATGCACAATTGAATTCTCTACATATGCTCAAATATTTAACACCTTTTAGGCAGGTATGGTACCATCTTGGTACATTGCTATCTTTTTTTCGTCTCTCAGGAAATTACTTCAGTGCAGTAGACCTGGCAGCCATAGCACAGGATTTAGATGAGAGTGAGAGACTGCGTATGGCAGAGGGGGATGTGGAATCCGCTGAGTATTTACAATTCATGCAAGTATGTTCAAGCACCTCACTTAGGAGTTGCTATCATACTGTATTTGTGGATTCACATTACGGTCTAGGATGGATCTCATGTATTGTATCATTTTGGAACAAAAATGCTGATTTACGATAGTGTTTGAATCCTTATTCAAGTAATTAGTACTGCTCCCATGTATTGTCTAAGACACAACCATGCAGTGGCGTATGTAGTGGGGGGTCATGGGGGAAACTTGCCCTCCCCTGGCGAATTTTTGTATGTAAACTGTGATTTATAGCGGAATATACGAGTATACTATATGTTATACATATTAGGGAAATAAACTGAAAAATGAATATACAAGGCCAATTTTGGTGATGACTTTGTTCCTATCAAAATAAACAAATAAACGCTTTAATTTTTGGAAAATTTCTTTAATTTTTGGGCAACTTTTTTCTTCTATTTTTGAGCAATTTTCTTCAGTTTTCAGGTAACTTTCTATGATTTTCTGGAAATTTTTGAGAAATTTCCTTCATTTGGGCAATTGTCTTCCTTTTTTGGATTTTTTTTGCCAAAACTTTTTACTTTTTTTAAATTTAAGACGAAAACACTTTCGTCTTAGCTAATCGATTTACCAAATTTGTAGTTGATAATTTGATCTTTTATTCTAAGAAAGTAAAGCAAATTTATATCTTCCCGTGTTGAAGTTGTAGTAACTAGAAATCGACAAAGTGAAAATAATCGGATAAAGTCCATACACAAAAGGAAAAGGAATTTCTTATTAAGATAAGAATGTTGTCAAACGTTTTGCCACAATTTTTAGAAAGTCTCATTAAGTATAGTGATCTTTACTCTATTTTCATGGTAAAACGTTGGGTGGCGCTGGTTTAGTGAAATAATTCAGCTTGATATTAACTTCCAGGTGTCAAAGTCTCACATTGCCTCCCCTTTATCGATGGACCCAAACTTTCATAACAAATTAAAACACTATCTACATACTTAAAAAAGCCTGTGTTTGCCACTTTTTTTTTTCAGACAATCTTGGACAAAACTCTTTGGGACATCCCCGTTTCCCGTTCATTGTTGGTGAAATGGGTGGAAAATGTTGATAAGTGCTTTCCATGTCTCTGTTTTTCCTAGTGAAATATTTTGACAACATTGAAGGGGCAGGGGTGGGGATGGGCTGAAAATAGCCGTACATAAATATTTGAAATAATATGCAAACTTTCCGGCAAGTGTCCCAACAGTTATGTCCAAGATTGTAGCTGGTAAACACAATATCTCAAGAACGGTCACCGGATTCATATTATATGTGAATGTGCCCTATTGTTTTTGGTGGCGATGTCATGCATTTTAATGAGTAGGCGGGGCTTAATGTTAAAATGTTCTTATTTTAACAACAACATGTCTGTTTTGCTTCATACAGTAAGTGGTGTAATTATCTAGTGTGTAAATGTTCATGGTACAAAAATTTGAATTTCATTAATGTGGAGGCGGGTCTTAGCACGATTTTGTATTAAAAAAAAGCATTATCTCAAGAACGCTACATGGGATTCAGTTCATATGTGGTTTACAGATAGCCTATGGTCCACAGATGTGCCCTATTATTTTTGGTGGCGATGTCGTGTATATTAATGAGTAGGCAGGGTTTAATGTTAAAATGCTCATTCTAACAACAGCACGTTAGTTTTGTTTCATATTTGGAATGATTATGTTATTAGCAAGTGTGTACCTGTTAATGGGGTAAAAAATGGTTGAATTTAATTTATTGATTCCTATGCGATAGCATCAGGAACCTATGCGGTCATGATGGTGGGTGTATGTGTGTGGGTGTGTGTGTATGTGTGTGTGTATGTGGCGGCCAGCTCGTAAACACGATATCTCAAGAATGGTACAATGGATTTAGTGCATATGGGATTTACAGATAACCCATGGTCCACAGATGTGCCCTATTGTTTTTGGTGGTGATGTCATGCATATTAATGAATAGGCAGGGCTTAATGCTAAAATGTTAAAATGCTCATTTGAAATTAAAATAACGCTTGTCTGTATTGTTTCATATTTGGTGTAATTATGTTGTTAGCTAGTGTGTACATATTTATGGTACAAAAATGTTGAATTTCATTAATATGCATGGTGGGCAGGGCTTAACATGATTTTGTTGAGAAGAGCTTGTAAAACAGTATCTCAAGAATGATAGATAGGATTCAGGTCATATATGGTACACAGATAGCCAATTGACGACAGATGTGCCCTATTGTTTTTGGTGGCAATCTGATGCATATTAATGAGTAGGCAGGGTTTAATGTTAACATGCTCATATTCTAACAACAGCACGTTAGTTTTGTGTCATATTTGGAATAATTATGTTGTTAGCAAGTGTGTACCTGTTAATGGGATAAAAATGGTTAAATTTAATTAATTGGTTCCGATACGACAGTATCAGGAAGCTACAGTATGCGGTCATGATGGTGTGTGTGTGTGTATATGTGTGTGTATGTGGTGGCTAGCTCGTTAACACAATATTTCAAGAATTCATGTTATATGTGATAAACATACAGTCTATGGTCCGTAGATTTGCCCTATTGTTTTTGGTGATGATGTCATGCATATTAATGAGTAGGCGGGGCCTAATGTAAAAATCTGAAATGCATGTATTTTAACAACCACAGATCTGTTCTATTTCATATTTGGTACAGTTATGATGTTAGCTAGTGTGTACATGTTCATAGTATAAAAACGTTGAATTTCTTTAGTATGCATAGTGGGCGGGGCTTAATATGATTTTGCTGAAAAGAGCTTGTAAACACGATATCTAAAGAATGATAAACTGGATTCAAGTCATATGTGGTACACAAATAGCACATGGTCCGTAGATGTGCCCTATTGTTTTTGTTGTTGATATCATGCATATTAATTAGTAGGTGGGGCTTAATGTAAAAATCTTGAAATACTTATATTTTAACAACCTTATATATTTTGTTTCCTATTTGGTACAGTTATGATGTTTGCTAGTGAGTACATTTTCATAGTAAAAAGCGTTGAATTTCATGAATATGCATATGAATATGTCATGAATATGCATAGTGGGCAGGGCTTAATATGATTTTGCTAAAAAAAGCTTGTAAACACGATATCTAAAGAACTATAAACTGGATTCAAGTTATATGTCGTACGCAGATTTCCCATGGTCCCTAGATGTGCCCTATTGGTTTTGGTGGTGATGTCATGCATATTAATGAGTAGGCAGGGCTAAATGTAAACAAATTTTAAATGCTCATATTATAACAACCACATACATGTTTTGTTTGATATTTGGTACAGTTATAATGTTTGCTAATGTGTACATGTTCATGGTATAAAATTGATATTTGGTACAGTTATGATGTTTGCTAATGTGTACATGTTCATGGTATAAAAACTTTGAATTTCATTAGTATGCATTGTGGATGGAGCTTAATATGATTTTGCTAAAAAGAGCTTGTAATCACGATATCCAAAGAATGATAAACTGCATTCAAGTCATGTGATACACAGATAGCCCATGGTCTGGGTGCTTTTGGTGGTGATATCATGCATATTATTGAGTAGGTGGGGCTTAACGTAAAATTCTTCAAATATGATGCATGAGCAACCGTAAGTCTGTTTTGTATCATACTTGCTATGATAATGTTGGTAATTATTGTGCACATGCTAGTGTTGTCAAAAGGTATGTTATGTCTATTTTACCAATCTGCATCAAGCATGGTGGTCATGACTGATGAATAAATATCCTGGAGTAAATATTTTATGATATGCAATAACATTACAGTTAATATGAAACTTGCAAATCAATCAGCATATGAAAAAAAGCATCGGAACCACAAAACCTTTTGGTTCTGGTTTTAAGATTCTATTCTTGTGAGTACTGTGAGTTATTTTGTTGGCGTTATTTTGAGCCCATTGTGTAATCAAATTTAGTATACAAGTAGTTAAAACTTAAAAACCATATTGCTTGTCTGAACCTCAAAACCTTTGGTTTTGTGGTTAGTTAATAATTTACCTCCCAACCGAGAAGGTAAAATTTGTTTCCCTTACCCTGCTTCCTATAATGTCTCTGGGTACAGCCATTTTCCTATAATTACTGTTTGCCCCCCTGGCACCGAAAGCTGAATACAACACTGCAATCTTATATGATTGAAGAGACCCATTATAACACAGTTTGCAGTGTTCTTATTAACAATAATATTATATTAGTATTTTTAGTATGCAATACACTTTAATTGCTTATTATAATCTAGATAAAGTTACGCTAAAATAGAGTACTGTATATGTGTGTTTAGAATTGATGACTGGCCATAGTATAAAGGGTGGACTAAGAAAATTTTATTGCTTTTTTCTTTAAAAGTTTTTGAATTCGGGGCTAAAAAATCTAAGATCAATTTTGATGGTTCTCAAAGATAAATCATCTATCTTTCACATTCTCTTAAAAAGTAGAATAATGTCATTGAAGTTGAATAACTGTTTTTTCTTATACTTTTTTCTTCAATTCTATAAGCAGAAAAGTTTTTAATTAGAAAAATCTGTTTGAAATTGTTGAAAATATTTTTCCTACCTACCTACCCACCCATCCAGGTTTTTGTCAAAATAAAATAAGAATTAAGCACATTTTATTTTGGCCTTAAAAGTATAATTTGAACACATTTCTTAATATTTATAATATTGTTGTAAGCAAGAATTTAAATTGGATGCTTCTTGCAAATATTCATCCTTAATATTTGGTAGTTTGAAAATATTGGTCTTGACTTGCTGAAGAATTAGTCCCAAATTGTGACATAGGTCTCAGTTAATGATGGCTCTAGTTTTGTGAAAATCAAGAAAGATTTGTTTTCTTTTTCACAGTGTCACTGCTCTTCTGAACATAGAAAATTGCTTCATAAAATTATTCCTCATAAAGAAAACTTGGGATAAGCTACAGATTCTTTAATTGATGCAATACTTCATGCATGAGAAATGCCATTCAATTTCTTTTACTGTTTAAAAAACTGAATCCAACCATCTACAGTTGCATTTCTTTGTGGTCGCCAACTCAGCAAAAACTGGCGACCATGTTCCCTCATTTCCAGAATTTTGATCGCCAAAATAGATAAGTTACCCACCAGTACAAAAAACTAATTTAGATTTAAAGTTGAATAAAAAAACTCTTCTTCTCCTGAGGTTTTTCTGCATGAATAATTTAACATCATATTTAAATGACAACTCTTTTTAATTTCAAAAACGCACTAAACAATTATCGAAAGTAAAGACTGATTGCAAAGCAAACATTATGATCATTTGTCCATGAGGAAAATGATCATAATTTTTTTGGGGTACCTCTCTGCATGTATTACAGGCGCTAACTGGCTAACTGGACAATGTACGTCCGTATGATACTGTTGCTTAGTGATATGATATCGTATTTAACAGCTTAAATTGTATCAACGCCATGGGTTTGTGGGCACAAAGTAACGGTGTAAAAATTCGGGATTATGACTGCCAGTAATTTAGGGGCAGTAATTAACAGAAGAATAAAGGTGTTTCATGCTACCGAAATATTTTCATCATTTCTTGCTCAAACAAACTTTTATTTTGGTCACCAGGTGAGACATAAAAGTGTTATTCTTCTGGCAAATAAAATCATCATTTTTCAATTTTATGGTCTCCAAAGATCTAAATTTTTGTTGCCATGGCGACCATGGCAACAGGAATAGTCAAGGGTTGACTGAATCTGCTTCATTTATTATATTTTGCTGCTTATTGTGTACATTATGTCTTTCTTTCCTCATAGCAACCGTCCAACAACATGGATGACAGTGGTTTCTTTTCAGTGCAAGTGATAAGCAAGGCGTTGAGGGTTTGGTGCCTGGACCTCGTACCATTTGATAATGCTGTGGCAGTTAATGCAAGGTGTAACCCAGAGTAAGTAGACATTTACTCTACCTAATACCCGCTACTATGCTGTGAAGCTTCTATGTCCTTCCTCGCATACAGTATGTGTTCCTGTTGTACAGTGTACAGTAGTTGAGGATGACTTTTATCTATATTTCTTAACGTGTTTCATAATATTCTTGTGGACTACTATCCTGAAGAAGGATGGCTTCAAGTATTTGTGTGTTTACTAGTTTGCAAGTTTGGATATAAAGAGCAATCATAAGTATAATTGGGAGTTTCTGAGATAGAGTTCTGTATGTACATTTACATCATGGAGCTTTTCGACAACAATCAAATATCCACTGCTTATCTCCTATCTTCAACACATCACATCAACTACCGTAACAACATTGCAACTCTGCACCTTTTCCTCTAAAAAGTTGTCTAAAGCACCCAACGCTACTACTCTTTCTTCCTTCAGTGCACCATCCTTTCTTAATTTCCTTTTGTATTAATTACCTTAGAACTATGTTTCCTTTGATATCAGGTAACTTGTCTGTCACTATTGGCCATGCTGTTGACTTTATGTTAAACACCACTAAAAAACAACCATTCACAAGTTAGTTTTGTTTTCTTTCATTTTCAGATCAGAAATCGCCTACATTTGTAACTTCAAGGAGCACTGGTTAACTATACGAAGGTTGGGTAAACAGTGGTTCAACCTCAACTCACTTCTTACAGGTCCAGAGCTTATATCAGACACATACCTTGGAATGTTTCTCACACAACTGAAAGGGGAAGGTGAGACCTGTACATCCTTGAGTGATGATGACCTGTGAGGAGGGGGGAGGGAGGAGTTCATAATGTTCCCAATTGGCCTTAGATTATAAGATTGTCTTAAAATTTGATTGAAAGTCAATTACCTCTTTCTAAATTATTGGAAACATTCTTTTTTATGATCGAGATGGGGCATAGCATATACAAATACATTAAAAATTGTCATGGTTTTGCAATTATGACATCACAGTGTATGCACTAGTCGCTTTTCAACACACTGGTGAAATCTTTGAAATGTAACAATTCCTAAATGGAATAAACTACTGTATCAACATGGTTTTTTCACCAATTTGTTTCTTTAATAGTCCTATATCATATAATAATTGAACATGAAACCTTAGAGGAATAATCCTAACATTTTTCAGGAAGGAATGTGTTGACACTTGGTTTGAAATGGGCAGTGTTGTGACACGTTTGTCAAGATTATATTGTCATAGCACTACACTCTTCATATATTACTGGCATTAGTCACTGTCCTATAATGACTAGGTCAGAATCTTTGTTACTCGAACCAAAAGTAAGCAGAGAATGTCAAAAAGTTTGGAAATATTGAGCCTTCAACTTTTCTGTTATGCTGCAAAGAAAGTTATAGTCCGATCTAAGATTCTTTTGTAAAGGTCAAAGCTGTTGGTAAGCAGTCATTTAAGAAATACATGTGTGGGTATGCTATACCTAAATTTAGTGTCGTATATGAAAGCATGACCTTTTCTTATTCCATTCAGATTCTTAGTAACAATCCTACAATTTTTTGAAAATATCTAGTCAAAATGGACCAGAAATCACAAACAAATGCATAAATTGCCACAAACTATTTAAAAAAATAGATATGAATCAAATTTGAGTAGATCTGGAATATTTGATTTACCTGAATGAGTAGGACAGAAAATAAAGTTGAAACTGTCATTTTCAGCTTACCCTGAATTATTGTGAGAAAATACTTTTTGTCAAGTTGTGGGGAAAAAATTACTGTTTGGCCCTAATTTACTCTGGAAATCTTAATGTGACCACAAAAAATGATTAGAATATAAAAGAATTAAAGGACTTCTTTCAAATGATACTAAAATCACCCCGATTTTCAATTGTGAAGTCCCTCAAGTAATTTTCTTAAGTATAGCACAATCTAAAAAACTAATAATTCTGAAGTCCCTTCAAGTAATTTTCAGTATAGCACAATCTAAAAAACTAATAATTCTGCGCTTCAGTATTTAAGGGTTACATAACTTCCAGAATGAATATCACATTTATTATTTGGCCTTCCCTGATATAATTTATCCGCTGTCTACAAAGACAATTGAAGTAATCTTTTTAGTTTGGTCCATCAGGTATGAGTTCAAGATCTTTGTTTGTAATCTTTACTTTGTACGTTTTTTGTCACAATTATTAAGTATTTCAAACTGAATTCTTATGTATGCTTCTCTTTGTAAAGGTTATTCAATATTTGTCATACGTGGAAGTCTTCCCGAGTGCAATGCAGATGATTACCTAAGACTAGTCCCCGCTGTCCAGAGAGAAAGACCGCAGCTGTTATCAGAGGTCAGAGACCAAAAGTCACAAGGCACATCAACGGCGGGAGACGTGCGTGCTTCATTCAGTCAGGAGGACCTTCAGAAAGCTCTTGAAGAAAGTAAAAGTTTACAGACCGGAACAAACACAGGAGACCCTGATTTACAGGAGGCAATAAGGCTGAGTATTCAAGGTTAAACTTAGCTATGCATCATTTTTGTAATAGATTGAAGTAGAAAATATTCAAGAATGGAAATAGGGTTTTTAGTATGGTAAAATAAAAAATTATAATATTTAAACCTTGATTCCATTCGCTATTTAAAGTTTCATGTTGAGGCGGAGTGTTATATACATATTTATTGCATGGGGCAAAGAAATTTGGTCCGAGTAGAATGACTTAACTTTAGGAGGGTCATTCGCGAGTGCAAAGTCCTTTGAACCATGCATTAAATATGCATATGAATTCGATGCCAAAACATCTATCTTTATAAAAAAATCCATGTAAGATTGTTTAAAATGCATAAAAAACAACAAAGAAAGAGTGAAAAAGAGAAAAGTTTCCATACATTTTTTCACTTTATGAAGAAATTCAGCTGCTGTGAAAATGGACTAAACCAAATACTCACGGCCATACATTACGGGAATATAATGCATGAGTCATGACAATCGAAGTACTACATGGAAATTTAAAAATTGGTTTTATTGTGGTGTTTTCATTATTGCATGGAACTGTTTTTGTTGTTGTATTTTTGTGTGGTACATTAATATAATTCTCTTTGTAAAAATAACCTAAAAAGGGTATGCCATAAAACCACCAACTATAAAAATATCATTAAAATCTTTCTTGTTGTGTGAGAAGGCCTCCTTCTAATTGTATGAACATTTGTAAATACCAGCTTTATGAGAATATTAGCAACCTTGTAAGACAAAGAGTTGTCGCAATGTCACACTTTTTTACATGTGCTTTGAAATTAATCTCATGTTTTTTTAATAGTTGCTGAATCTGCAAGAACGGAGGCAAACATTGGTGCTGCTAGTAACTCATTATCAGAACCTGTTGACAGAGAAGAACTTAGAAGAAAAAGACAAGCATTCTTTGATAAGTGAGTCTTAAGTATGTGACCCATGTGTGAGTCTTATGTATGTGACCCATGTGTGAGTCTTAAGTATGTGACCCATGTGTGAGTCTTAAACATGTGACTCATGTGTTGAGTTTTAAGTATGTGACCCATGTGTGAGTCTTAAGTATGTGACCCATGTGTGAGTCTTAAGTATGTGACCCATGTATGAGTCTTAAGTATGTGACCCATGTGTGAGTCTTAAACATGTGACTCATGTGTTGAGTTTTAAGTATGTGACATATGTATGAGTCTTAAGCATGTGACCCATGTGTTGAGTCTTCAGTATGTGACTTATGTGTTGATGGTTTCTATTGTATCCAGCCTTGCCTTTTCTAGAATAGTTTTGAAGAAGCAGAGAGGCAATATTAGCTACAATCTTGGACAAAACTCGTTGAAACATTTGGTGAAAAGATGTGATATTTTTCATGAAGCTACTTTTCTATTGTAATTTATCCACATTTAGAAATCAGAAATGCTGGATATTTCTTTCTGTTGCTTTTTCAATCTCTACTCTTTCAATTGTAATTAATATTTTATCATTTTAAAGACATTTTTCTAATTTCAGTGATGCCGCCAGTGTACCCTCCCCTACCTCATTATATTAATTGTCCTTCCCTCCCCCTCCCTATTCAATGTTGGCCGTTGTTAGTGTTTTTCCTGGAAATGACATTAAGAAAGAAAAGAAATTCAACAATGCAAAATGGGGTAGGGGGTTACAATTCTCGAAAAAAATATGAAAGAAACATACTATAACATATATACAGTAGTTCTCAAAAAGTTGGTGTTCCAACAGTTTTGTCCATGATTGTAGATTGTTGAAAAATTGTAAAAATAACAACAAATCCTGTAGAAAGAAAACTAGTCATTTATTACAGCTTTTTGAACTTCAGGCTTAATAATTGAAAAAAATATATATGGGATTTCATCAGTTACATGGCTTGCAATGTAAGAATCCATTATTTTTAAGCTTCTGTCAGAGTAGATTGAAAGAGTGCAACTGATTATCATTAAGTTTAAACAACAGTTTAAAAACCAACTTTTTTCAAACCCTGTCAAAGAGTGACTCGTTTTTTGTTTTTTCCCACAATATTTATTTTCTGCTTTTCCAACTTTCAACAAGAAAAGTATATGTTATAAACATCAAAAGAAATACAGATGTAATTTGTTCTTGTGAGAAGCTTCTTAGCAGCAAAAGGAAAAAAAAATTTGTTCTCAAAAGAAAGCGAGAAAAATAATAAGTAATAAACAAAACAGGCAGCAGCTTGAAAGAAGGGGGAAAATAATAAGTGATAAACAAAACGAGCAGCAGCTTGAAAGAAGGCGAGAAAAATAATAAGTAATAAACAAAACAGGCAGCAGCTTGAAAGAAGGGGAGAAAAATAATAAGTAATAAACAAAACAGGCAGCAGCTTGAAAGAAGGGGAGAAAAATAATAAGTAATAAATAAAACAGGCAGCAGCTTGAAAGAAGGGGAGAAAAAAAATAAGTAATAAACAAAACAGGCAGCAGCTTGAAAGAAGGAGAGAAAAATAATAAGTAATAAACAAAACAGGCAGCAGCTTGAAGAAGGGAGAAAAATAATAAGTAATAAACAAAACAGGCAGCAGCTTGAAAGAAGGGGAGAAAAATAATAAGTAATAAACAAAACAGGCAGCAGCTTGAAAGAAGGCGAGAAAAATAATAAATAATAAACAAAACAGGCAGCAGCTTGAAAGAAGGGGAGAAAAATAATAAGTAATAAACAAAACAGGCAGCAGCTTGAAAGAAGGCGAGAAAAATAATAAGTAATAAACAAAACAGGCAGCAGCTTGAAAGAAGGGGAGAAAAATAATAAGTAATGAACAAAACAGACAGCAGCTTGAAAGAAGGCGAGAAAAATAATAAGTAATAAACAAAACAGGCAGCAGCTTGAGAGAAGGCGAGAAAAATAATAAGTAAGAAACAAAACGGGCAGCAGCATGATAGAAGGCGAGAAAAATAATAAGTAATAAACAAAACAGGCAGCAGCTTGAAAGAAGGGAGAAAAATAATAAGTAATAAACAAAACAGGCAGCAGCTTGAAAGAAAGCGAGAAAAATAATAAGTAATAAGCAAAACAGGCAGCAGCTCGAAAGAAGGCGAGAAAAATAATAAGTAAGAAACAAAACGGGCAGCAGCGTGAAAGAAGGCGAGAAAAATAATAAGTAATAAACAAAACAGGCAGCAGCTTGAAAGAAGGGAAAAAATAATAAGTAATAAACAAAAAAGGCAGCAGCTTGAAGCTAAAGTACATGTATGTGGAGAGCAAACAAAATACAACTAAAATAGTCCACTGAAAATATAAAAGGATCACAGAAGTCTCAATGATTCTGGAAAGTCGCTTGAATAATACAAAAGCATATCATAAAAATTATTTTTCTGGGCAATATAACGTTCAATCTTAAACTGATAGATAATCCAAGGTAAAAAGTTGTGCCAAGTGGGCTGTGTCTTATCTCTCTTACATAGGAAAATAAAATACTTTGCATGAAACACAATAAAATGTATATACTTATTTGTGATATTCATATAACCAAACATCAAATCATAAGATAAATCAGCACAACAGGAAAGTATATTAGTGTGAATCCAGAAATCCTTAGCACATAAAAAACCCTGTCAAAGCACGACTTGTAATGGGGCAACAAATCCTCTAAAAAACTTGACATTTGTTACAGCTTTTTTGGAATTTCAGGCTCATCAATCAGTAACATGGCTTACCATTTTCTTGTGTGAATCCATTATTTTTAACTTCTGTTACAGTAAATTAAAAGTGTGCAGCTGATGCTGACTGAGAATTTGTCAAACTTTTTCAGCCTCTCTGAACAGCAGTGAACCTTCTAATTGTCAAGCTACTTAAATATCTTCTGGTGTGGTTATTGTTCACATTTGCACTTTATATAAAAACTACACAAAAAAATCCACTGAACATGTTAAATCTAGAAGTAATCAATGACTGCATTTGAAACGCAACATTTTGCAGATTAACATAAGATCTTAGGTATACTTTACATAAACTGTTAATTATCCATGTGTATGCAGATGTAAATATTTTTCTCATTAAGTCAGTGGAAAAAAGTGACATCACTTTGCATTTGTGATTGAATTAAACCTCGCTTGAGGCAACTACGAAAATTGCAGCTCAAGAGTAGAATTTCGTTTTCTTTCACAGACAAGCTGCCCCTTCTGTACGACAGACAGCAGGGGATGAAGAGAACAGTCCACCCCCCATCTCACAACCACCGTCAAACTTAGTGGGCAAGATGACATCAACAGATGATGAGTCAGAAATGACTGAGTCAGTGATGCTGGAAGCAGCTATCAGACTGTCTATGCAGCAGAGATGATGAACATTCATTGCAGTAAGTGTGCAATACTCGCTGCCACGCACCTTACCCAGTCATAGTTGCATCTGACAGTAAGGGGCTGGTCATCTTGTTAGATGAAAGGTATTTGATATGAAATGATTTCAAGACGAACAGTTCAACTTGGACACTTGTTTGAGATTCCGCCACACTTTATTTCAAAAAAGTATGAATTCAGCCTTGCGGTTCGAGTCCTTCGATTTCTCATCCGAGCTAGTGAATAAGAATATTTCAAATGAGGTGACAGCATGTAGTGCATGGTTTTGTATTCATCTGCCACAACTGTACCATGCAGATCCTTGTAAAGTTTCTCGTATGTTGTTCAGCTTTTGTGTGTGTGTTCTTTTGTTAAACTTGATGAGTAAATCGTCAGGGCCATATTTCACATGAAGAATTAAAAATATTAAAACTCATTTTATATAGTGCTTTTCTATGCAACTATACATAACCAAAACATTTTACAATGGAAACTTTGAAGTTCATAGCTGCAGGTGCACACGCCTGGACTATTATGCTGCTCCCATCCCCTTATGCCAAACACCAAGTGAGAAGGCAGCGGTTCCTATTTTGAAAGTCTTTGGTACAACTCAACCAGGTATCGAACCCACGATCTTCTGGTTGGAGAGCGAGTGCTCTACTAATTGAGCTGACCAGTCGGTTAATTGGGACCATTCCCAAAATATTGCATCATGGTGGGTAGTTAGTATGTGTTATGGAAACTTGTTTACAATGAAAAGCTGCAACATTTGTATTTGAAACAGCATGGATTGGTTTGGTACAACATGGATTGGTTGGGGACTACAATCCAACAAAAATAAAGGTTTTGCACTAACCATTCTATACAAGTGCAGATGTCAAACTGATATTCATTTTGGTGGACTGATTGTTGAGGATTTAAATTTGGACCCTTAATCAGAATTGCTTGCAAATGGTTAAATTTGTGGAAATAGGGCGCCTGACTTTGGTGTAGTCCTCAATAGGCTGTATTTCCTTGAACATGTTTTGCAAAGTTTTCACCAGGATGTTGCATTCTTGGGTATTTTTGAAAGTCTTTTTGGCAGCTCATATACAAAGAACTGTTTCAACTTCTGTTATCTGTAAGTCATTGAAGGTGTGCTTTGTTGCACATGTCCATTAAGAATAATACAGCATGTATATGTGCATACAAATTATTCCAGTGCTCACGCATGATTCAACTAAGCTGACTGGGACTGCATAAATTAGCTTGAACTGAAATACGGAACAGAGCAGTAAACTTTGATGTCTTTGCAACGTTTATGGCGAAATGGTCACTACTTAGAAAACCACAATTAATGCCTTTTATTAAATGCTGTTTATTATGTCTTGATTAACCCTTACTCTACCATGCGGCGATAGTATCGCCGTTTTCAAACCACCTTTTTCTAAAAATAAAATCAGGACTTTACCTCAGTCCTATAGGTGTAATCTTGGTATCATTTTAAAGTACTTGGATATTTCTTTCACAAAATGTAACTTTTTTATAGGGGTCATATTACAAAATTATGGGGAAAAGTACACTTGAAAAAGGGTAAAAATTTACAAAAAGGTTTTTTTTTCCCTTTCAAATCTTACAATAACTTCAAGATCACATTTTTACTTCAAAATCAAACATGCAAATCCTAAGATATAGTAGTATTGGTTTCTGGTCTAATTTTTATAATCCCTACCTGCAGTCTTTTGTTCTGGAGAAATTTCTTCAAAATTTTATGAATTTGTTCCATTTTTGACCAGTTATTTTTTTCTTCAAAAGATTGTGTACCCAAACCGTACATCGCATATGCTTCGTTGAACCACCATTCAAAAGTACTCTAAATTTCCTTTCATTTGATATATAAATAAAGGCATACCCCCTCTATTTAGACCCTTTCCTATAAAAATTATATTTCACCTCTCCAACTTAACGACTACGTGGTGCAGAGGAAATGTACGCGGCTAGCATGCGAACGCTTCGGGTTCAAGTCTCACCGTGACCACTGCGTAACTATTTTTCTGCTGCAGCTTTCAGGGTTTTTTTGAGTATAATCATTTTGGATGTTTTTACATGTTTCCTTTCTCTCTAAAAATTATAGATTAGTATCATTGGAAAGAAAATTTCATAAAGAATCTAAATATGTAACACAAATCTCTGTTTTCAATATTGACAAAAAAAAAGTTTTACTTCTGCAAAGATTTACCATTTGTTGACCAAATTTAGCCGAAAATTGCTTAATTTGCATATTTTTGTCCAATATTTCCTAAATTGGCTTTCATTACTCAAAACATAAATATCTTAGCCTCTATTCCATACAAACTTGTAACGAAAGAAAATGAAAGGAAAGTTGTCAAAAATGCATATGAAAAACAAGTTTAGAAAGTTGGGCTCGCTTTATTCAAAGCCCTAGTAGAGTAAGGGTTAAAGTTTTATTATAGGAAAATGTTTTGTTTCCAGTCATAAGGTTTTACTTGCCATAGAATTTTAGCTTGACTTAATAATTTTGCCAATCCTCTGAAATCTGCTAAATAAGGGTTTAAAATCTACTTAGTTCACGAAAATTGCTTTCTTAATTATGTGGAATGAATTTGATGATTGCAGTTGTTTTAAACAACTTCGTAGCTGTACATTTGATTCATGTAAAAGTGCAAGTAGATTGCATTTGTATCATGTATCAATAGACACTAATTTGTATTTTTGAATAAATGCCTTGCAGAGTTAAGTTTATTTTAAATGTAAGGACTTTGGTTGCCAATTATTTTCATCTTCTATAGTTGGGGAAATGATCCTAAAGGAAGCACACACTAACTTGGCATGTTCAAGGAGCAATTGGCCAAAACATGAGGGTAAATATTGTGGGGTCCACAGAATATTTGAATGTTTCTATTGCACACATGGTGCTGAAATCAAGTTGAATCATTTATTTTTGTGCAATTAGTACTTGGAGTTTTTGATGGCAGTTGGATATGAATTGTAAAGTTTACTAAGAAGGTAAACATCCTCTAAGATACAGACTAATATTTTATGACTTTTTATGAAAATTCCCAGAAAAACAATACTCTCTTTTTGGTCAATTGCTGATTCGAGTTATGAAGGTGATATGTTGTTTGAATTCACTCAAAATCATGGTTATTACAGACATAAACAGCAAAAGGTGACATTACAAACTAACATTCAAAGATTCTTTTAAATATTGTAATGTCTTAACCAAATGAATACAAAAGAAGATTGTTCAACATGATATACTATCTTGTGAAGTAATTGTTACTACCATGTGAGAATAAACCTTTAAATTGTATTTGATGAGTGACAATGGTTTAGTCAAAATTTAAATGTCTTTTGGATGGTACTTCCTTTTAGATTCCCAATGCTATTAATTTCTAGAAATATAATACAATGATGTACTGGTGTTACATTACAAACACATTAGAAAAGATTGCAATAGCTCCGAAAGGAGTGTCTCCTAATGAAACAAGAATTTGGTCTCCAATACACTGTTGCTTAAGGTGTCATAGGTAATGAACATTGTGTCCTACTTTGCCAAACTTCTGTAGGAAGGAATATGTGGGCAGATGCACTTTATCTTCTTTTGGGATAATTTAATTCTATTAAATAAGATTCAAAGCTAGCTTCGAAAGCAGTATACAATAACTAGACATTTATAGAACCTCAAAGATTTTGACATGCAAACGAAGTCTGCTCTTGTTGTCACCATTGCTTGAAGATTGTGTACAAAGTGTTAATGGCTTTTTGATACTTGAAATAAAAATGAGGTCACATGGAAAATATTTTCTCCTGCTTGTATTTTTTAATGCTGGAAATAGATGTGTTACGCTTCCCAAAAATCAACTTGGGTGGCTTTCTGGTAGGATATCTGTATCACAGGCGTTATTCAAGTCATATAATCTTGTCCAAGTTGATTTAAATCAAATTGCTCATTCAAACCTACATCTGAATTAGTCTAATTTTTATTTATAAAACCTCATTCATTGTATAGTACAAGTTGAATAAGGGTTAGGGTAATCAAGTTTGAATTATCTAATCTGATATTATCAGATTCTCACATTTAACATGAATAATCTTATATCTGAATTTCTTGTTAATGTTGAATCATTCACTTTTTTAGGTGGATACTGCTCAAAGGTCCATGGATATCGAAATGAAGCATTTGCTAGAAAATGATCCATGTTGGATCGTCAGTCTGAAATGATCTGATTGAGTCAGATAATCTTGCCAAAGTTGAATCATTCATTCTCAAGGTTTGACTAGTGGGAAGATTTTTTCCTCCTGCCATGTAGTGTTGGAACCCCAAATGCCTTTTCATACAGTAAAAAATACATGGATGTATCGTCTTGTACCGTATCGTCTTAAAATTTTGATTGATTAGTAGCAATGGATAATTTTTGGTCAGAGCAAGCTACAGATTGATCAACTATGATCATGACTGTTATTGCAATGTTTTCTGTAGCTTCTGTGGACACTAGACACATAAAACCTTTTGAATAAAACAAATGTGAATGGGAATATCTTTCGTGCCCTGAAAAGAATAGCTGCCTCCCATTGTGTAAAAGCTATTATACTTCCCTGCATTGCAGATAACTGCATCATTGATCAAAAGTTGTCAGATCATAAGTCAAGCTAACTTCTTTTGTAATGGTATTGGATTTGTTTGGCAGAGGCACTGTGAAGAATTAAATGAACTGGGATGACAGATGCAGTCATAGGGTGTGTGTAGGATTTTACAACTGCTACCTTTAACTTAAATATGGGTTAAAGTGAAATATGGATTTGACCTTCAAAAATAAATTTACGCCTTCTAAGAGAATGTGACATACTTTTTTTACCATTTGGCACTCTCGTTCAGCTAATTTTTGCCCCCTTTGGAGAATTCCTAAAAGCCTTTTGGGATAATTTTCCTCCTTTGCTTTGAATCTTTGGCTTTCAAAGTGCACCATTTGTTACACATGATCATTTGACAGATGGTGAAGTAGGTAAAATGCTGATTGTAGGACAAATCTTGATGTGGTTTTGTTTTTGCAGAAATTCCAGTTTTAAATGCAAAAAGTTTATAATCTTAGGTAGCCAAATAAAAAAGGAAAATTAAACATTTTAAACATGTACATGTAATACACAAGACAAGCACTGATTTGATCTACATTATCTATTGCAGCATCATCCAAAATCATTGCACCTGTCCAAAAAGAATAATAACATTTTGAATACATTACCTCTCACAGAGTAAAGGAAATAAAAAAAATCATTCATGTTAATGAACATAAAATTAAAAGTGATTTCAAGAAAAGCTAATGAATCGATATATTTTAGTTTTGTTTAGTGTTATTTCAGAAGTGTTTTTTTTTGTTTTTATATAATATACCATGATAACATGTAATCTGTCATCTTGGTTGGTGTTTCATAGAGTTTCTTGAAACATTTAACTTTTTGATAATCAAATAATATTTTGCAAGAAAATTTGATCTTTTCTCTTCAAAATGAGGATACAAACATCAATTGTATTATGAATACCACCATGGAAGCATAAAAGAATAACATTTCCTCAAACCAGGCAAGAATTTGCACCCTTCAACAACTTCATTTATGCATGCACGTAGACATGTTGACACCTGTGACCTCGGCAGTCATGACACCACCCTCCTCTGAATGACACGTAACGTCAAACATCTGTTTTGCTGTCAATGCATTGAATGTAATGTTGACCATCTCACGCTTTCCGACCTCAACCACCAATTTGATAGCATCTTTTGATACCATGAGGGACTGGAAACGTTGTGGAGATACAGTTACAATCTTGCTGGTCTCACCTCTCATGATGTATGTGTCATTTCTATAAGGGGAAAATGGCTTAATGATATATCAATGTTGATGATAAAATAATAAAAATTGCAAAATCGTTTGATAATGTTCAAAATTTCCTATTTCAGGAGAGCTGTGGGTGTCACAAATATTGTAAGAAGAGATGAAATGGAACGTCTGTAATTTACAGACTAAGCAGCTTATGTAATAGTCTTAAAAATGACCAGAGTTCTCACGGATTGATATTCAGCATTGTAGCTTTTCACAAAGACTTAATAATGAGTGGGATGGTTTGCCTGTGTGGGTGGTTAGCTCAAATTCTGTTCACAATTTAAAAGTCAAAATTTATAAGTTCTTTACTAACTATGAGCATCATTATTTTTGTTCCCTGCATTTTACTTTTGTGGTGGTGGTATTATGTTATGCAGAAGCAACTTGCAGGTCCATGGACACATGCCAGATTGTTCTCAAATGGACTGAAAATAATGAAATACCTCATGACTGATCACTTTTCAAGTTTCATGATTGAAAGAAAATTGTTATGATTTTACATTTTCTTTATGTAAATCCACTGTATTCGCCACAGTGCCTTGAAAGAAAGAAACAAGACTAACAATAGTTTGACTGTACCCTCTAAGACAATTCATTTCAAGTGTAAAATATTGTCTAAATTGGTTTATTTTGCTAAACGTGGCAAAATCATATGTTAAAGACCTACTAAATATCTCATTCTTTAAGATGTTGTTCATCAAAATATTAAGATTATTTCATAATTAAAAGCATATTGAAACCACACAGGCTCGGACAAATTACATAGCAAACTGGAATACTATAAAGACCTACTAAATATCTCGTTCTTTAAGATGTTGTTCATCAAAATATTAAGATTATTTCATAATTAAAAGCCTATTGAAACCACACAGGCTCCGACAAATTACATAGCAAACTGGAATACTTTCAAAGATCAAAACAATTTAATCTCAGAAATCTAAAATGTGATGAAGCCGATGTTTTCAGTCAAATCTTATTTTATCAACTGCATTTATTGATTCCATTCATGTGAAGTAAAACAACTGAAATGGAGGAAGACTTACTTGAATATTATTTCAGGAGATGTATGGTACAAGGCAAATTTATCTGGAGTATTTGGACCAACTTTCAGTGGGTTCTTTGAATTGAATGGCATCAACATGGTTGTTCCATCAGGGAATGCATATGAAGGCCCAGCCTGAGAAAATAAAGTTACAAGTTACTTAATTTCTCCTATTGAAAAGGTTTTGATGCTTTTTATCACCAACTATAAACATAGAAGGTTTTTTTTTTAAGTCAAAAACTTGAACAAAAGTTGTATTCGCAATTTTCTATAAAGTTCTTACAAGCAATGTCATGTTTTAAATGTTAAAATCTAAAGCACTGTGATAGAAGTTCAGCAATAAGACATAATATTAATAATACTGAGTTCTTATATAGTGCTTTTACATGCATAAATATGTGCATGCCTTTACAATGAAAACTTTGAGGCTCAAACCTGCAGCCTACACACATTACACATATAAATAATGAATGATAGGGGACACTGAGTCAAGCAGACCTGTGAAGAAACAAGTCACATATTGTGTGTTCCATTCAGGAGATCAACACTACCATAAATTTGGAAATGACTGATGTAGAAAGTCTACTGTATAAGAGTGATGTCACACCCTATGTTGAAGCTGAATTTAAACTTCTCAACTCATTTAGACTTTATTTGCATTTTTTTTTAAAAGGACTTGACATGGGTTTTTATATGACTCTCACTTGATTATTTGGACAATTTGACTGAGAGTTATTCTAAGATTTGTGTTGGTTGTAATAGAAGAAATTGGAGAAAAAAGCAAATATAGTATTCGCTCTCATCAGCTTATGTACTTGCTCGTAAAATTTGGTGAACTTGATATGAAATTACTTCCAGAACGGAAATTCTTGCGACACTTTCAAATCATGCAAACAACATAGGCCTAGTGTTATCGTGTGTGTGCCTTGAAATTTGATGTACTTACCACTAGGAGTGAAAAGATTTTTCAACAATTCATTTCTTTCCAACTATTATTATTTTCTTAAACATATATTCAAATAAGTTTCATGAAAATATATCATCACTTTTCGAAAAGCCGTAATGATCTGGCTTGAGTGCTAACGTTAGGCCTAACAGTAACACTGAAAGTTAAACTTTGTAAGTTTATGAAGTTGAACATAAGGGCATTGAATATTTTTCTTTATTTGATATTTCGCATGATGGTATCATATATTGTATGTACATTATTGTCATAGAATTAAAATGCAGCGAAAATTACACGATGTATAAGCTCTTACCATAGAAATTATAGGTTGAAACCAAATTACATGCCAAATTTTCCCATCTCGGCAGCAACCTAACATAGTAAATTCAAATACGAACCTAATGCTAAAAGTACATTGATTTGTTCCAAAAATGAAATTCTTAAGTAGCGAATTTCATCGGGCTTTAAAAGTTGTGACTCAACTTTTGATTATTGCAAACATTGACATATAAATTAAAAACATTTATTTACATCAAAAACGGCCTGATATATCGGATCAATGTCTTCTTAAGAATGCAAAGGAGAAATTTTGCTTATGGAATTAGCACTGTATTTGTATGTAGCTGATGAAATCGTTCTGGGAGTGACGTCACACGTTGTTTAGCCGTTTTCAATTCTTGCATTGTCAAGAGCATCAATTACTTGCTTAGTTTTTAATTTTTTTCATGCAAATGGTTTCTTTTCGGGACTTTAGGTAGACTATTATGTTTTTGATATTAATGAACTATTTAAATTTGTTATAGACTCAATTTTCATTTTTTTTGTGTCATGCCCTCTTTAAAGTTTAATCAGATTTGTTCTAAATTGTCAAAAATATCTTCTCATGTCACAAGAAACCTACCATTGCCAGATCAGCATCCTCCAGGCTGAGCATGGTGCCTGCATCTGCATTCACCACCAAGACAGTGCCAAAGAAGTGATCACTGATGTTACTGTACGTAGACCAGATGTAACCACTTATACCACTTCCAAAAGCATTCTGAATGATAAAGATATAATGTTAAAATAGTACAACTTCTTTACAGTCAATGATCCCCACAAACCACAATTGGCATGGCAGGTCATTATTTCCCTGCTGTTCCCTCTTAGTGGCAAGTACTACACAAGGAAGTAGCAAGTTTGATTTTCAGTCTTTGGTATGACCCCACTCAGAATTGAACTGGGGCATACTGGCCGGCTACCAATGAACCATCCAGTTGGTTTAGAAGGGTGACCATACTTACATAAGTCAATGTGCAATTTCCACATAAATTCACATATGAATACAAGACTTGCATCTCAATGAAGAAAAAAAAGTCAAATCATAAAAAGTTTTGTTACAAATCAAAACCATACATTTTTAAAACCTTGCCAGTTTTTCAGAGATACAAGATTAGCACATCTTAAAGGAAAGGTATCGTCACATAAATAAATTCAGAAGTGAATGGTCACTTGCCGTTTTTAATTTTCCTTATTGATTGCGAGAAATCTGTGATGTTATAGATAACACATATGTGGCCCCTATGTTTGGTCTGGCAGATATGTGATCGATAACATCACATACTTCTTGTAATAGACAAATCTAAGAACTGGAAGTGACGTTACCAGCACGGCGTCGTTCGGTTCAGAACTAATTTATGGGACAATACCTTTCCTTTAAATGTGCACGATATAAAGCTCAACTCGTGCAGAAACAATTGAGTCTAAGACTCAGTTGTTTACAATTGACCATTGACAAGAAATATCAACAGTACAATTTTGCCATTTAGTTAAATGATTTTGTCTCTTAACTTAAAAATCAGACTTAATGGTAGGTATTTTTTTCGTGTCAAGCCCTCTTTATAAGGCCTTAATTCTCATTTCGAAAGTGAGTGGGGACATGGCCTCTCATCCAAAAAGTGGGGATTTTTTAAATCATACAGAAGTTGGGGACATGTCACCCTGCCCCCCCCCCTTCCCCTGGGAATTACAGCCCTGGTTATGAATGTCACTTGCAAACAGTTGAAGACTAACAGAGGTTTATTTTCTCCATGGGTAGGAATTCTGCAACTTTTTGGCTCCTTACAGCCTCTGTTTCATGTGTCTATGTCACAGAAGTAGCTTAATAGGGAAATGTATTTAACTTCTTCACTATGCCTCTCAGGAGTTTACACACCCTACTGGTGTGCTACCTGTCACTTGATCTAAATTATACACTTACGTGTTTGATATTTGCTTCAATGACCATTGCAGGACGGGATGGTTGCAGGAGCAGGCCATAAGAATTGCATGTCCTGTAAAGAACAACCTGCACAATATATAAGTGGGAACTTCCATTCCCTTGAGAAAACATCACATAGTTTTCTTTTAAGAAAGTATAGGTAGAGAAAATTGCATAAAGAAATAAAGAAGATTCAGAGCAACAGAAGGTCAAAAAGGTGACAATAACATCCCAGGTCCCAGAGGGAATGGAGCAACTGATCCTCAGAAGTTACATTTTATTTAAGAACTGGCCCTTTATTTATGCAGATAGCTATCAGTAATCAATAACTAAACAATAAAAGCAGATTGTCTTAATCATTTAAATGAAAAGAACCATAAACCAACAATTTCCTTCCTACAAATTCACATTTTTTAGTCTTTAAGTTGTACACACATTCAGTGGTGCGGCATGAGACATCTTCATGGATGGCCGGGCAACCAACACTCATCAGTGGCAGATCTATTAAGGGGATCAACTAAAGGCATCCACCATATAGTCTTCCTTTCTCAGCATGATATAGGATGGAATGGGGCACTTGACATTCAGCAGAACCTACAAAATTTCCAAACTTCAAGCTCTGGCAAGTGCAGAATGTCATAGAGGATGATTTTCACCAGCACTGCTTATTGGGGTTTCAAAGTATTTGAACTGTTTAAAACTATGGGACAGAACACAAGGTTCTGGTTGGGGTAAATGCATTAAAATGTGAGATGTTGGGAGGGGGGGGGTGGGGGGAGGTCAAGTAAGACTTCTGAAAAACTATTGTGGGGAAAACTGGCAGGGTGACCAAAATTTTAAAAACTAAAATAGTGCCCAAAATAAAACTGGAGATGCCTAAATTGCAACCACGGTTCCAAAGTATGTCATGGCATCCAGAATGTAAGTTCGTATCCCAGAATGCATTGTCTCACATCCAATTAGATGACCCAATAAGAATATTTTTTAAACAAGGATATTTGATAAAGTGTCTCAATATAGTTCTCTTACCTATTGATGAGTGTGACGTTGCTATAACCTATCTTGTCACTGGGACCCACTGGACCAGTGCTGAGTGTAGCAATAATGGTCTGCAATTGGGGATGTGTCTCTGATTTAACTAAAATGGAGATGAAAAAAACAAAGCAGGAACTCATCTACATGTTATGTAAGAGTACATCACTGCAACTAAGCTTGCACCATGGCATTACTATAGCCTGGTCATATTATATACCTGTTGTTCGGTCCTTATTAACAGATTCTAATCAAACTTATCTAGCAGAACTTGGATCTCCAATTACTGTGACATACATTTTATCAGGTGTAAAAGTGCTGGACTTAGGCACAAGCTAACTAAGCTATTGCTTAGGGCCTCGCATCCAAAGGGGCCTCACTTAAAAAAAGAATCATGCTGAAAAGTTTCTCTTTAAGCCTACCCACACCCGACTTAATGCTGAAAATACTCAGGTATGACAATTACCAAGCCGACTTCCTGTTCAGTGTATTGTGTTTCCACTCCAAACAATGATTGTTTATCTGCCATTCCCATGCACACCACAGCCAAGTAGCCTAAGGCTATTTGTGTGTATAAGATTACACAAAGCCACAGCTGAATAATCAAGGCACTTTTGTGATTGAAATCACTCAACCATGTTAGGTGTCTTAATAGGAGAACTTTGTTTTTAAACTGTTGATAAGAATAACTGTGTATCATAATGCCTGAGATGATAATGTGCATCAACTGTGAATGATTGACGGAGCATTTCTCCTAAGAAAAGATATTGCTTCATGTGAAGAAAATTTGCAGTGTGTTGAATTTCATATTTGTCTGTCTGATTTTCTACATGCATTGTTTCACTGTACGTGTTATCACTATATCTATGTACCAATTTCCTTTAACAAAAGTGCTTTATCTGCAGGGGCCCTCATAAGCTTGTTCAGCTTAGGGCCTCATCATGTCTTAAACCGCCGCTGGGTCTCTTAGCCTTTTTTTGAGCTTTTGATCCTAGAAAAATATCCCTTTAAAATAAATATATTAATATTATCAATAATAAATTGCGATCATCAACTCAATAGTCAATATTGAGTAACAGACTGGAAAATCTCCTTTAATTTTCTGAAAATTCCTTTTTCGGGAAATTTCTTTTATTTTGGAGAAACTTCTTAATGTTTCTTCATTTTTGTGAAATTTGCTTTAATTCTCGGAAAATTTCCTTCATTTTCTGGAAATTTACTTCAATTTTTTGGAATTTTGGGGGAATTTCCTTCATTTTGGGAAAGTTTCCTTCAATTTTCCTTCATTTTTGTGAAATTTGCTTTATTCTTGGGAAATTTACTTTCATTTTTTGGAAATTCCCTTAACTTTCTGGAAATTTTCTTTCTTTATTTTTCAATTTTGGAGGAATTTTATTTATTTGGGAGAAACTTCCTTCAATGTTTCTTCATTTTCGTGAAATTTGCTTTAATTCTTGGGAAATTTCCTTCATTTTCTGGAACTTTTCTTAGATTATTTTTAATTTTGGAGGATTTTCCTTCATTTCACAAAGAAATATTAAAGAAATTCGAAAGAAATTTTCCCAATATGAAGGAAATTTCTCTAAAATGAAGGAAATACCCCAAACCAAAAAAAAAAAAAAAATTAAAATAAATGAAGCATATTTCCTAAAAATGAAAACAAACTACTCAAAAAAACAAAGAAATTTTAGAAAATGAAGGAAAATTCCCGAGAATTAAAGTAAGTTTCACAAAAATGAAGGAAATTCCCCCAAAAATAAAAAGATAAAAAAATCCCAGAAAATGAAACAAATTTCTCCAAAAAGGAAGATTTGCCAAAAATCGAAGAATTTTTTTAGAAAATTTTATAAAAATAAAAGCAATCTTCCCGAAAATTAAAGCAAATTTCACAAAAATTCTGAAAGATTGAAAAAAAATTCCCCAAAATGAAGAAAATTTCTCCAAAGTGGGGGAAATTCCCCCAAAATTGAAGAGAATTTTTGTTCCAAGAATCAAATAGAATGTATTTTGTACAATTGATATACACACACTCTATGTACTCCTCTCAACCACCACCCACACATATTCTTTGCACTCATCTCAACCACCACCCACACACACTCTATGCACTCCTCTGAACCACCACCCACCCACACTCTATGCACTTCTCTCAACCACCACCCACACACACTATATGCACTCTTCTCAACCACCACCCACACACACTATATGCACTCCACTCAACCACCACCCACACACACTCTATGCACTCCTCTGAACCACCACCCACCCACACTCTATGCACTTCTCTCAACCACCACCCACACACACTATATGCACTCTTCTCAACCACCACCCACACACACTATATGCACTCCACTCAACCACCACCCACACACACTCTATGCACTCCTCTCAACCACCAACCACACACACTCTATGCACTCCACTCAACCACCACCCACACACACTCTATGCACTCCTCTCAAC
Organism: Chiridota heheva; assembly: GCA_020152595.1. NCBI lineage: Eukaryota > Metazoa > Echinodermata > Holothuroidea > Apodida > Chiridotidae > Chiridota > Chiridota heheva. The sequence goes on from JAIGNY010000904.1 coordinate 1,298,867, forward strand.
CACCACCCACACACACTATATGCACTCCACTCAACCACCACCCACACACACTCTATGCACTCCTCTCAACCACCACCCACACACACTCTATGCACTCCTCTCAACCACCACCCACACACACTCTATGCACTCCTCTCAACCACCACCCACACACACTCTATGCACTCCACTCAACCACCACCCACACACACTCTATGCACTCCTCTCAACCACCACCCACACACACTCTATGCACTCCTCTCAACCACCACCCACACACACTCTATGCACTCCACTCAACCACCACCACACACACTCTATGCACTCCACTCAACCACCACCCACACACACTCTATGCACTCTTCTCAACCACCACCCACACATACTCTATGCACTCCACTCAACCACCACCCACACACACTCTATGCACTCCACTCAACCACCACCCACACACACTATATGCACTCCACTCAACCACCACCCACACACACTCTATGCACTCCTCTCAACCACCACCCACACACACTCTATGCACTCCTCTCAACCACCACCCACACACACTCTGTGCACTCCACTCAACCACCACCCACACACACTCTATGCACTCCACCAACCACCACCCACACACACTCTATGCACTCTTCTCAACCACCACCCACACACACTCTATGCACTCCACTCAACCACCACCCACACACACTCTATGCACTCCACTCAACCACCACCCACACACACTCTATGCACTCCACTCAACCACCACCCACACACACTCTATGCACTCTTCTCAACCACCACCCACACACACTCTATGCACTCCACTCAACCACCACCCACACACACTCTATGCACTCCTCTCAAAATCAAAGAAAAACACAGCCATCTCATGATATATTCATAGATGGTTATTTGTATTTCTTTTATATTTTAAATTCTGCTTTATTATTTCTTTTTTTACTGTTTGTTTACTCACAATAAATATTTCCTGGCTGGGTCTTGGTAGTCCAGAAATTGTCTTTGAATGGATGAATGCCGATGGCATGGTGCATGATGGACGTCATTCCAATATCCCATTGGTTATTGCCTGGTTGGTAGTCTCCACTGGCCCTTGCCTATAAAGAAATAGTACCCCATAAGGCTCATATTTGCGCTATTCAAATCATGTGTAACTTTATCTGTAAGGCAATGTCACAATGATTGATGTCAAACATTTAAAAAAAAAAATATTTTTCCTAATTTCATCATTTTCATCTTTCATATTGAAGGTAAAGGACTCCTCTTTCTAAAAGACAAATGAGAACACAAAGTGGAGAAGGGTACATAAAGGTCATCAATTATAACCACTTTGTGTCACTTAAGAAATGACATTCCTGCAACCTTTGACCAGTAATTTATCAATCTCAGACTTCCATTCATCACTCTCAGATAGCGCAAATTTTAAGAAATACCTCCTTCCTTATCCATAGCCCCACTTTTCAGGAAAAACAGCTCCTCCCCCCCCTCTCCCCTGACATACATACATTTTGGGCAAAGCCAATTTACATTGAACCAACATCATAACAAAAATGAAAGAACATTATTTAATTGTTTGCCACCCCCAGCCCATGCTTTTGAAAATTGTTGGCACCATTGCCTAATTCCTGGTACCAAGATATTAATTTTGAAAAGGGCAGGCATCTGGATACATTAAATGTCCAACGCTTCTTACACTGCAATTTATTAATGATATAAATGTGAAGAAAATCTTTTTAATACAAATTTGAAGAAAAATACATCCACTCACTTGGGTCATTACTGGTATCTCGACACTCTGAAGAAGATGCCGTGCCATGGGCATGCAATACTGCATGGTGATATCATTCTTCTCTACACCATACGCCATATCCATCATCCATGTCCTACCCACCGTAATGTTCTCTAAGGTTGCATCCATAGATTCAAATTGCTGATTCAGCCAATCCTGTACAAGAAATAAGCCAGTAATTTAATCATCATAAAAATATATATCATAACCTGATATCAAGGCAACCAAAAATTGTTGGATAACCACACACAATTTCAAAAATAAAATAAAAAATCTTGATTAACAAACTTAAAATAGAAAATTACATTCCCTTACAAAGTTTGTGTGATACAATTGTCATAATTTGTCACAAAATACTGCAAATATAACTAACCTCACAGCATTTTGACCTTGCACCTTTATGACCCATATTGTAATCATTTTTAATCCAATAGCCACCCCAACTGCCCAATGTCTTACTCCTATTATTGATAGTTAGCAGTGAAAATGAATGAAATTATTTTCATATATAATTGAAATGTTGTCCATTTCAAATAAAATTGTAACTTCCTGATACTGCTGCTTTTACACACATTTTTTTAAAGTATTTAATCAATTTCATTTGAGAAGCAGGCATTCATTACACATGGCAGATTAACATCATGACAACACAGCAGACAAGATAGTTCCTCTGCTAGCAGGTAGTCCAGGAATTTCAAACACAACTAATTTTGAGGCATTTCATTTTGCATGTTTTTCTTATCACTCCAATCATCTCAGGACGTTTTCTCTGTAAAAGGCTTTTCTGTTTATCTAATTATGTTTGCTATATGCTCAAATAAGCATAACAAACAGACTGACATGAAAACTATTTGCAACACTTTAGGCACAAAAAGAGAAATCCAGTAAGTTTCATTTCTCGTGTGGTATATTTTCTACAAACTAAAAGTCTCTTAAGTTAATTATGAAATTCTATGCGTTCACTTACCTTTAGATACTTCCCTTAAAGGAACTTGCATTGTCCGATAAATAAATTCAGAAGTAAAAGCGGCCGTGCTGGTAACGTCACTTCCGGTTTTCAATTTTCCTTATGGACTAGGAAAAGTCAGTGATGTTATTGATAATACATGTGGGCCCCTATGTTCGGTCCGGCAGATGAGTGATCCATAACATCGCAGATTTCTCGCGATCAATAAGGAAATTTGAAAACTGGAAGTGACATTGCCAGCACAGCGACGTCCACTTCTGAATGTAGTTATGGGACGATACCTTTCCTTTAAATAACAAAAGTCATCAAATCCAAAGTAAGTCATCATTTATTCAAACCTGTTCATAGAGGAAGAGACCCCACTCATCCTTGGAAGATTTTATGAGGAAGTCCCAAAAGCTCTGAAATATAAAGAGAAACAACCAAATTATTTATCACAGTTCAATAAACTTTAATTACAGGACCTCTCTGTGATCATACAAAGTGTGTCAAACATGGAAACACTGAATACAAATATTTGTAATTATACCTTTCCTGAACAAGTAATCATCATTGTCCAGTGGGGGAACAACAGAGCTGCCAGTGTAATTTCCCTCTACAAAGTGGAGGGGAACATCATTTTTCAAAACACTGTGTATTAACTCTCACCTCAAAATGGATTTGGGGGCAAGGGTCTAAGGACCCTATATTATGGTACAATAAAACTTTTTAAGTTAAGGGACTACCGACACCATGCTAAGCTTAAAACAAATAAGTGGAAGTTCACATTAGCATGTAAACTTATTTTTCCATGAATAGTGTTGCTGCTGTTTACCCTATGCATGTTAAAAAACTTTTAATTTGTATTACATCAGTTAAATGCTACATTCTTATTTGTATTACATCAGCTAAATGTTGAATTCTATTAGAATTACATCAGTTAAATGTTAAATTTGTATTTGTTTTACATCTGTTAAATGTTAAAGTCTGATTTGTTTTACATCAGTCAAATGTTAAAGTCTGATTTGTTTTACATCAGTCAAATGTTAAGTTGTTACTTGTTGTACGTCAGTTAAATATTAACTTTTTATTTCTTTTACATCAGTTAAATTCCTATTTGCTTGACATCAGTTAAATGTTCAATTCTGATTTGTTTTACATCAGTTAAATGTTAAATTGTTATTTGTTTTACATTAATTAAATTCTTATATGTTTTACATCAGTTAAAAGTTAAATTTTGATTCGCTTCACATCAGTTAAATGTTCAATTCTGATTTGTTTTACATCAGTTAAATGTTAAAATCTTATTTGCTTTACATCAGTTAAATGTTTAATTCTTCTATGTTTTACATCAGTTAAATGTTAAAATCTTATTTTTTATATCAGTTAAATTCTTATTTGTTTAACATCAGTTTAGGACTGTGGGAGACCTTAGATTATTAGATGGGTTGAGCTCTAGCCTTTGCTTCATATGGCATTATTTAGCATCTACATATGATATACGTATGAATTAACTACCACTTTACAAATTAGAGGAGGAGAAAGCATAGCCCCTCTGACCCCATAGGCTCCTACAGCCCTGCAGTCAAATGTTAAATTCTTAAATGCATGATGCAATGGCAGTTCTTGGGGTTCATAGGCAAGTAAGAAAAAACACATATTGCAATGAAGTAGCACGGTTTATTGGCCTTTAAATCTAGAGCTTTCTCGGAACCCTTGAGGTTTACTCACCCATCTCATTCTTATGTCAGCAGTGGCAGCTGGCCATAGGGGCATGGGGTATTGAATTATATACAGTGGTGTCAGTGACCCTTTTGATTGTGGGAGGGGGTGGGGATAAGATTACAAATTTACAGACCAAAGAGTTCGATGCTACCAACAAAAAATATATTCCAAATTCAGGGCCCCCATAACATCAAAGTTTTTGAAAAGAAAAATAAGTCATAGATTCAAAATCGCAGAACGAGTGCCATAATATTTATTTTTTTCAATTTGTTTGGTAAAGTTTAATCTTCTCTGATGGAAGTTTTACCAACACGGACCTTGATTTACTGACAGGTCTTCAATTTTACCGACAGCTGTACCAAAAGTGGGGGGGTGTAACACCACCCACACCCCCCCCTCCCCTAGTATCTACCCCCCTGATAATATATATATATATAATCAAAAATAAATTTCACCCCTCCCCCAATCATATCTTGCCCCGTCAACTAAAGTCCCTCACAACAGTCAAAGCTTGTATGCCCATAGAAAGCAACACTACATGTGTATAAATAAACTAGTAATTTCCAACAAATTCTTTGTTTTATGTGATGAGAATGATTTTCTTACACCTTTACTTAGTCTTGTTAGAAAAAAAAAAAAAAAAAAAAAAAAACCTTTCATATTATTGTTATTGGAAAATCTACAGCAAAATTAATATTTAAAGAGCTTAGAAGTATAATACATGTAAATGTAATAAACTTAATGGAGCCCTGTCAAAGAGGGAAGGTTTTTTTGGTTTTGTTAATTCATGCAAATTTTGAAATGAATTATCTTTTTTGCTCTGTCTAATCACATTGAATATGTCTCACATCACTGAAAATTTGATAATTTTGATTTCAAAATTTATATAAAGCTATCAGTGACATCATTCACATTGTTCAAGGCCCCAGAATAATAAGCCCCTCACACTTTGTTTGAGTGCTCCTTTGATAGAAAAACAAAATGCATACAGGTGAAGTTTTCTGTTCACCTAAAGGAAAACTAAATGGATACAGGTAAAGTTTTCTGTAAACCTAAAGAAAAAGTAAATGGATACAGGTGAGGTTTTCTGTATACCTAAAGAAAAACTCAATGGATACAGGTGAAGTTTTCTGTATACCTAAAGAAAAACTAAATGGATAAAGGTGAAGTTTTCTGTATCCCTAAAGAAAAACTCAATGAATACAGGTGAAGTTTTCTGTATACCTAAAGGAAAACTAATTGGATACAAGTAAAATGTTCTGTATCCCTAAAGAAAAGCTCAATGAATACAGGTGAAGTTTTCTGTATACCTAAAGAAAAACTTAATAGATACAGGTGAAGTTTTTCGTATGCCTAAAGAAAAACTAAATGGATACAGGTGAAGTTTTTTGTATGCCTAAAGGAAAACTAAATGGATACAGGTGAAGTTTTCTGTATGCTTAAAGAAAAAGTAAATAGATACAGGTGAAGTTTTCTGCATGCTTAAAGAAAAACTAAATGGATACAGGTGAAGTTTTCTGTATGCCAAAAGAAAAATTAAATGGATACAGGTGAAGCTTTCTGAATGCTTAAAGAAAAACTAAATGGATACAGGTGAAGTTTTCTGTATGCCTAAAGAAAAACTAAATGGATACAGGTGAAGTTTTCTGTATACCTAAAAAAAAAAAAAATGGATACAGGTGAAGTTTTCTGTATGCTCAAAAAAAAAAAAAAAAAAAAAAAAGTTTTCTGTATGCTCAAAGAAAAACTAAATGGATACAGGTGAGTTTTCTGTATGCTTAGAAAAAACTAAATCGATACAGGTGAAGTTTTCTGTATGCTTAAAGAAAAACTAAATGGATGCAGGTGAAGTTTTCTGTATGCTTAAAGAAAAACTAAATGGATAAAGGTAAAGTTTTCTGTATGCCTAAAGAAAAACTAAATGGATACAGGTGAAGTTTTCTGCATGCTTAAAGAAAAACTAAATGGATACAGGTAAAGTTTTCTGTATGCCTAAAGAAAAACTAAATGGATACAGGTGAAGTTTTCTGTATGCTTAAAGAAAAACTAAATGGATACAGGTGAAGTTTTCTGTATGCTCAAAGAAAAACTAAATGGATACAGGTGAAGTTTTCTGTATACCTTATCCTGAGGTAGTGCTTTTTCAGACTCAACAATGAACTCATACTTTCCACCATTTTGTTTGGCATAGTCTGTGTTTGGAGACCTGAAAAAATAAAAAGTGCTCAAGTGATGTTACTGTATGATTTATGTATGGTAAGAAAAGAATTGGTTTGTGCAGGAGGTCCACTTAATGCAAAACTTCTGACAGGACAAAAGTGGGGGCACAAATATGCAAAACAAAAATTAAATATTTTGCTACAGGGATAATAGTTGGAAGATTTGCTTGCACAAATGTAACACTTTGCTGAAGTGTTGGGGCATGCGTCCCTACTGCATGGCTTATGTTGTGTGAGGTACAAATTCACTAAATGCATGGGGCATCATAAAATTCTATAGTTTGAAAGGACTGTGGTATTAGATTTTTGAAGTTAATCATGATTTTTAACAGATTTTAAAGCAATTTAGGCCTCAATTGACCTAATAATAATTAGGGTATTACAAAGATCTCTGCATTAGACCTGCTCCAATGGTTTGTCTACAAACTTTTGAACAGACATGAAAATCCTTGCTTGTTAATTCTTCATTCTGTCAATCATTCCAGTAAATTCAATATTGGGATAGAGACACTGAAAACCAAATTAATATTTTATTATTTTCAGAAATTTCAAATAGTTATAATAAGCAAAGAATTAATCAATTAGATCAACGTTTTTATGAGTGGTTCCTGTACTTACCACCATCTGTTGTGAGCAGCAAACTTGTAGCCCATTTGCTTGTAAAGATATCTAGATATGAAGTAAATGATAGCTGAATAGGTTCAAAAGATACCAACATGTGCTTTTCCAAAAAGTCTTAATTGTTTAACAAATATGAGCACTGATATTTCTTATAGTCTCAAAAAGTGCTTTAATTAAATAGCATAAAAGATCCAACTCAAATGTTCTCTTCTCTGAAATTGTATCACCAATCAAAATATTTCCAATTCTTAATGTAAAATTCAATAAATGTTCAGTTAACAAATAGTTTATATAATGTATAATCAAATGCGAAATATGCTTAGACTGAACTCTAGACAAGTCAACAATAGTTAGTATACTGCACAGGCCTGTAGCCAGGAATTTTTAAAAAGGGGACACAAGCAATTAACGAGGGGGTACATAGTATTAACAAAAATTTGTTTGATTTTTTGCAAGGGGGGCACCTCTCCTCCTGCCTCTTCCCCTGTTCCCCATGCTGGCTATGGGCCTGGTTACTACTGACAGACATGCATTCCCATATGCCAACATAACTGATGTATAGTGGCTATAGAAAGTCCCCCCTTCCCCCTGCAACATACAGGTCTGTTGATGCACATGCATTCCAATACGCTAGCCTAACTGCTTTCAAGTGATTACAGAGAGTCAGGTGACTAGTCACGTGCAAGAACTGAAGAATGCTCTGCATGCGCCCCAAAAAGTTTGTCCAAAAGCAATATTCTCGCAATAGGTTTGAATGGAAAATCATGTCTTTTATAGCAAAGTTAGGGCTTGAGAATTAGGGCTGCAAAAATCCCCCGCTAGGCAGTGGTGTAAGGGGGAGGGTGCAGGGGGGACAGCCGCCCCGGCCCTATAAAGGAGCCCATGGTAAATATATACCATTATACCATAAGGGCCCACAGGGCCCCATTTGCCGCCTAGCCCGTAGGACTCGGCTACGCCACTGCCGCTAGGACTTCAAAAATCCCACTAGCACAGCTATATCCAAAAGCGTGCAACATTCACACTAAAGTTTTAATGAAATGTTCTAGCAGAGTTATGTACCTAGCAGAGTTAGGGCTTTAAAATGAAATGAAGGCTTAAAAAAATCCTCCTACGGTTTCTAAAATCCCACTAGGGCTTCAAAAATCCTGCTAGGGCTGCAAAAATCTCCCGCTATAGGACTTCAAAAATCCTGCTAAAGCTTCAAAAATTTGCAGGGCTTTGTACAGAAAGCAATATCTTGCTAGGATTTAATAAAATATCATGTGTTTTAAAGCAGAGTTAGGACTTGATAACTTATGTTAAGGTTGAAAAAATTCTGCTAGGGCTTCAAAATTTGCAGGGCTTTGTCCAAAAAGCAATATTCTGCTAGGTTTTAATGAAATATCATGTGTTTTATAGCTGAGTTAGCCTAGGACTTTAGCACTTAAGTTTAGGTTGAAAATATTCTTCTAGGGCTTCAAAAATGTACTTTAAAGGGTCCAAAGTTCTAAATAATATTGAAAAATTTCAGGTTAGGATCTAGAATTCACACAAATGTTAAGATTTTTGCAATCCGCCACCAGGGTTTCAGCATGATTTGTATAAGATTCGGTAAACAGATGTTGAGTTTGCTTATGATAATACATGCCTAATTAGGGAAGGGGGAGAGGGGGATACATGTAATTGAGTCATTGGTCTCAGCTAGCCTATGGAGCTTGGAAAAATCATGAAGTTTGATATATGAGTAAAACAGTCAAAAGAAGAGTCCCATCATCATTAATTTGGCCAGAAATGCTATTATTCCGTTCCAAATTTTTATGAAGAATGTGTTCAAAATTTGGTAGAGATTGATGGTTTAGTTACAAGCTTGCATAAGGCGCCAATGGGCCTAACTTCATACTCAGATGCATAAAACTCAGGGAAACTCATGGGACGGTCCCCAAAATAAGCCTAAAATGTTGACATGTGCATGTAATTAAATGAATAGCTAACGAAATAATGTATAATTGTCCTACTGCTTGCTGAAGCTATTTGGTCTTGGTTGTATGCTGTGGTAAAAGGGACTACACTCAAAAGTTTGCTCTGCAGCTCCATGATCAAGGTAGCAATCTACTATACGCGTATGGGTGATCCATGACTGATGACCAATTTTACACTTATTTTCAATCTGTGACTGTTAAATGTCATTGCATAGTTTCCTATTTAAAAGACTTTTATCTGATTCCTTGTAAAATTTCACGGTTCAATACGATTTATACTAAAATATGAAAACATAGGGTCACATTTCGCTATGAGCATTAATCTAATTGGCCTGATTACTTCTTAACTTAGGCCTACAAAGCTACTTGGAGGATAAACTCAAGTACAGTGGCATAGCTAGGATTTCCATTTGGGAGGGGGGGGGGGCAGGCAAGTAATCTCGACAAGATGAACCAAAAAGTACAAATCTGAACTAAAAAGTACAAATCTGAACCAACAGATTGAAATATTAGGGGACGATCACCCTTATCTGGCTACGCCAATGGTCGGGCAGGCAAGTAATGGAAGTGAACCGACAAGATGTGCCAACATGTACTCCAAATCTCAGCCAACAGATCCCCCCCCCCCCCCTTTCCCTCCTGGGAATTTTTGAAAGTGGGGCATGTTCAGTTTTACTCGATCATGATCTCTTGAACTGTGAAATAAGATACTATGATATCAGGTACTTACGGTAAGCCATCTGGAAACACAAGAGGCATAGATGTCCAGTTCTTGACACCTCCATGTAGTCCTTTGTAGTACCACCAGGAGTCCAGTTGGTAATATCTACATAGGCAGATAGGGACGTGATATCATAACAAAAATGAATATATACTTGAAGCTGTTCAGATTAGGAGGGTGATTTTAAGATTACTCTGTAAATTCTTGTACCGCAACTTTCTTAAAAGTATAAAGTTTGATGTTGTGGGAATCATTGGGATACCAGCTAATTCCCTCATCTTCATTTCTAAACCACAGAGAGACATGTTCTACAATCAGTGGCACCAACAGACTTTACAAACTGATGGGAAGGAGACAACATATGTATAATTGGTGACCATGAAGAAGTTGAACCCAAACAGATTTTCCAATATGGAATAACCTAAGTTGTAAGGATGATATGTGCTCTGTTAATGATTGATGACACACACCCACCCATACAGGGCCTTAATTCCTGTGGGGACATGTATATTTTTTTTGAATACATAAGGTTTTGCAAAACGCTGTCCCTTCTACTTTGTGAAGAAAAAGTGTGGCTACATGTTCCCTTCACTGTTTGAAGGGGAATTATGGCCCATGCATCCACACCTCTGGTTTTACTCCAGCAATGTAATTTACAAGGCTTTTTTGTATTTTGACTCAAGTCCCCAATAATCACCACCTTACGCGACGTCCTGGAAAGGCTAAAACATATGAATACTGTAATTTGAATTCAATATGTGTCTGATGTTTCTTTTCAGACAACACGCATATCGATTTGTTTACATATCTTAATTATTATTTGTACTTGCCTGTATGGAATGTAGTTATCCAGGGCATATCTCTCAATATCAAACATTGTTTGCTCATAAGTCTTCCCAAGCTCCATGTTGTAATAATAAAAAGCACCTGTGGAAGTGTTAAATACTTTTTATATTACTTCTTCATAAACTTAAAACTTCATCACCATATCCCTCCAAACCTCTGAATATTTTGTGTTTTTAAAGCCTCTAAAAGCTTTAAATAATGATAAGTCTTTCAATGAGATACTGAATGAGGACAGTTTAATTGCTAAAATGAATCATTCTCAACCATATCCTGAAAAACCCCAGGTAATTAGCTTTTGGTTTTAGTTCTAGAAAAAGGCAGGGGCAAATTTACCCAAACATTGAAGAAAAAAACATTTCAAGAAAAAGTCATCTGTATATTTGGCTGGTTGTTTGCCAATTTTATAACAAAAACAACTAGAATGGTAAATACCGTCATGGTTCGCATGCTAATGCAAATTGACACCCATATTATATGACCCGGCCAATTATAAAAATGGCATCTCACACTAAGTCCTACATGGCATTCCATGTACCACATGGCATCTCACCCCATGTCCCACATGGCATCCCATCCCATGTCCCACATGGCATTCCACCATATTTTCCACATTGCATCCCACCCCATGTCCCACATGACATCCCATGTCCCACGTGGCACTCCACCATATGTCCCACAGGGCATCCCATCCTATGACCCACATGGCATTCCACCCTATGTCCCACATCCCATGTACCAAATAACATTCCACCTCATGTCCCACATGACATCCCAAGGCATTCCACCATATCTCCCACATGGCAAACCACCATACAGTGTCTCACATGATATTCCACCATATGTCCCACATGGCATTCCACCAAACGTCCCACATGGCATTCCATGCTATGACCCACATGGATCTCATCCTACATGTATGTCCCACAATAATCCAACCATAAGTACCACATGACATCCCTCCCTATGTCCCACATGGCATCCCTCCCTGTGTCCCGCATCAGTGGCTTCCCACCTGATGTTCCACATAACATCCCACCATATGTTCCACATGGTATCCCTCCTAATGTCCCAATGACATCCTACATTATGTCCCACATGGCATCACATCCCATGTCCCCATGGCCTCCTACCCCATGTCCCACATAGCCTCCTACCTTATGTCACACATGACATCCTACCTTATGTCACACATGGCATCCCAACCTATGTCACACTCTGTTTTACTCGTGGCATCCCACCATGTCCCACATGGCATTCTACCCTGTTCCACATGGCATCCCACCCCATGTCCCACATGGCATCCCATTCCATGTCCCACATGGCATCCCACCCCATGTCCCACATGACATCCCATAGGCTACATAAGAAGTCTCATCCTAGCTATCGCAGTCCCTGATTGAGCATACTATGTATGAAAGTGTCAGTTCATATAACTTATATCCAAATGACTTGTTGAAATGGGGTGGGACACCATGTCCCACATGACATCCCATGTCCCACATGGCATTCTATCCCATGGCAATCCACCCTATGTCCTGCATGGCATTCCCCCACATATCCTATATGGCATTCCACCCTGTTCCACATGGCATCCCACCCCATGTCCCACATGGCATACCACCCCATGTCCCACATGGCATCCCGCCCTATGTCTCACATGACATTCCATAAGCTCCATAAGAAGTCTCTCCTAGCTATCACAATCCCTGACTGAGCATACTATGTATTAAACTGTCAGTTTATATAATAACTTATATGCAAATGAGTTGTTGAATAAGGAAGAAAGGTGGAGTCAAATAATTATGCCTGATATAACCCTTGGTGTATACAACATGGTAAATATCAAATCATATGTCCTTCATGGCTCCCATCCATGTCCCATATGGCATCCCTTCCTATGTTTATATGCAATCACATCCTGTCACACTCCCTAACTAAGAATATTAAATAAAAAAGTCTGGTCAGGTCAGAATACTGTAGCAACTTTATGCAAATGAGAACAATAATAAAGGTGGAGTTTACAAAATCATACCTGATACAACTGTTGGTGCCCAAATATTTTAAAGAATTTTAAGGATTTTGAATCTCAAGTACTACAAAAGAGACTTGGAGATCTCTGAAGAATATTGGAAAATTATATAATTTTACAGTTATCTTCTAAGAAAATATCAAATGTATTGTAGACTTTTTAAGGATACTATTCTTCAATCCTATTTTAAGTATCTCTGAAAAACTTTAACATTTCATAAGGAAATTCTAACCTTCCATAAAAATATCTATAGAAACTTTAACTTTTTTGAGGAACTCTGAAGAAACTTTAACATTTTCTGAGGAATTTAAAAAAAACTTTAACATTTCTGAGGAAATCTCAGGACAAATCTGTGGACGGCCCGACGGCCGGACGTAATCGCTATTACATAGGTTCGCATACTGCTACGCATGTGAACCAAAATTCAGGCAAAATATAAAAGCATATCATTTGATAAAATCCTCTGCAAAATGTTGGGACCAGTGTGTCTATAGATGTATTTAAGGAAAAATTTGACTCTGAGAGTCCTTGGACATAATAACAAAACCAGTTCCCTAAAAATTTGAGGTATTATTTGCAATAGAATGGCAATGAAAGCTTATCAAAAAAATGTATTGGATCAAATATCAAAACAGAAAATGAAATACCACATAATCACAGTTGAAATCAAAGTTATTTGGGATACTTTTTATAAGGTTGGTTGCATGTGAAGGGTACAGCGGATTTTAAATGAAAGATTGGCGACCTTACATCAGTGATGTTGTGATTTTGTACATGTTGGAAAATCAACATCTCAAGGCCACAAAAATTTACCAATTCACTGTATGGGCAGTCATTTGGGCAAAAATAAAAAGATGGGAAAATACTAAGAAAAAAAAACAATAAAAAAGAAAAGTATCTAATAAAAAAATATTTAAAACTTTGAATAGAGAATAAATAAGAAGAATTCAATACTAAGTGAATTAAAAAGAAAAATAGATAAGCAGAAACATAAAAATTAAAAATTAAATAGATTAAAAAGAAAGCAATACAAACAAAGTATTTAATTAAGGAAAATATAAATTGAATATGAAATAAATATAAAAAAAACAATACCAAAGAAAATAAATAATACAAAATATATCAAATG